>BJCO01374840.1:0-10356 GCA_018326465.1 Flaveria floridana | reverse complement strand
TTGACTCAATCACCTAGTTCAGCCGTGCGATTGGACCATTCGCATGGTCCAGTCGTGCGACTGAATCAGGACACTTAGTTAAACACATTCTCAAACCGTTACTGATTCAGAACTATGTCTCACAACTGTAAACCTATATAACATGGTCATATATGCGTGTATCAATAAATAATATAAAAGATATAACTTGTAAACAATCAATACACATAAAGGAAGAGATTCTCATTATAATAATCAAACGTTACATATGTGTTACAAGAAGAAGTTCTATAACAGTTAAGCTCACTAGAAGAACTGGGGACATGTGTACCAACAAAGAATGATTGGGAGACTAAAGGTATTGACAATCAAAAACAAGGATATCCTAAGATTTAATCATATCATATGGGTTCATAGTTATGAAGGATTATAAAATACAGTCTTAGAGGAATCCCATCCATCCAACCCATATTGACAAGAAGAACAAAGACCTAAGAAATGAATGTTGGTTACCGCTGATTAAGTGATCTATCATATGATAAGTAGATAGTTTCCTTACTTTTCCTTAACTAAAAATAGAATATCAAAAACCATTAGGTTGTCTATAACAGCCTGATATTTTGGAATGAAAATACGAAAAAATCATGGTGGTCTTTATCATAAGATTTCAAAGATCAAGCCATGGTTATAATACTATAAGGGTAACAGTGGATAGACTAACCAAGTTTACAAATTTTCTGTTAATTCTTGAGGACTACAAGATGAACAAGCTTGCCCAAATTTACATCAAAATATATACTCACGGCACGGAGTACGTGTATTGATCATATTAGACAGGGATAGTTCTTTAATGTCTAAGTTTTTGTAAAGTTTCCAATGGGAGCTTGGACCAATCTTAACCCAAGCACGACCTATCACCCACAGACAAATGAGTAGAGTGAACAGACTATTTAGACGTTAGAAGACATGCTTTGAGCATGTGCAATTGATTTTAGTAGTAATTGTGATAATCATCTGCCGGTCATCGAATTCTCTTGTAATAATAGTTATCATGCTAGCATCAATGACAAACCTTATGAAGATTTATACGCGAGAAGGTGTTGGACTCCTATTTGTTGAATGGAAGTAGGTAAAAGTCAATTGTTAGGACTAGAAATAAGTTTGGAGACTACACATAAATTCAGCAAATCAAAGAAAGGATGCAAAATGCTTAATATAGATAGAAGAGTTATGCATATCATAGACGTAAACCCTTAGATTTTCAAATACAAGATAAGTGATGCTAATGGTATCACCCCTTAAGGTAGTGATCCGGTTTTGGAAGAATGGAATGCCCAAACCCCGATACATCAAACCATTCGATATAACAACCAAAGTAGGACAAGTGACAAATCTACTAAAGTTCCCTGAGCAGTTAGCAAGGAAACACAATACTTTTCACATGTTAGACTTAAGAAAATATCTAACATATGAAGCCTAATAAATACCATTAGAAGATGTGCAAACATGCACATCAAAAAAAAAGCTTAACATCGTTGAAGAACCATTACAGATTGAAGACTGAAAGATTAAAAGTTACACTGAAAAGAAATTTCATTGGTCAAGGTCAGGTGGATTGCATGTAATGGACCTAGTGTACATGGTACCTAAAAAATAAAATGAACTAAAAGTACCCTCACCTCTTTGAGTAAATTCCATTAAGGGTAAATTTTTAATAAGGGGAGAGGATGTAATATCTCAAACCTTAATGTAATAAATATAAAGGTGTGAATCTCATATTTTTATTTCATATATTGTCAAACAAGTAACAAACAAGTTGGATGATGGTTAGAAATCTGAAATGTTTAGACAAGCATTTATTATTTTAAAAGACCATATAAAAAATAAAATATAATATATTCGACCCTACTCCATTTTTAACGAAACTTATGGTGACTCGTAGAGAAAAATGAGCTTATCCAAATGACATATTCAAAATTTTATAAAACGCTATATCATAAGAAAAAACAAGTGAAACATCTAAATTAATTATATAAATAAGCACTAGTTGCTCACATTAATCCCACATCGACAACGGATCCAGAATTTGTGCTGCTTGCATTCATATTATAAATTGTACCTTATAGGTTTATATTAGAGTATAAGTTTTCTTAGGAACCCTTTAGTATAAAAAGAATCTTGAGTCCTCAATACCATTTGGTTGTTGTCAGTAGTTGTGTTTGGAGCTCGAGGAAGAGCACGTGTAGAGAGACATTATATAGCAAACCAACCGAATCGCTGCCTTTAAGGGGGAGTACTGCTTATGGCTTTGTACTGTCGTAGATAGTTTTAAGGTTTGTTTTTGTTTAATTTTATGTCAAGGTCATTATTATTTATATTAGTATTATTATTAGCAGTAGTATATGTATTAATAGTACTTTTGATTTTAGGCATTAGGATTATTGTTAGGGGTGGATGTTGGCTAGTCTAGCCTTAGTTAGACATGGGTTGATCACTCATGCTTAATCAAGACATTATTAACAAGGACCTTGAACAACTAGTTAGTTGTACCATTACCTAACTTAAGAGTACTTAAACTAAACCAGGACCCTGAGGTATTACCAGATCGTTACCAGCAACTATTAAGTAACTGTTAAACATGTCATTTGTCATGTTTACTTATAAAATTATAATTGTATACTCGTTATGTCTAAACTAGTAATATTGAAGAATAATGTTAATGTGTAATTATCAGTAAGGGTACATTGGGATCCTTGTATGCTTAGTGGGATGTGTTAGTAGTGTTCCTTGTATATATCACCACACCACCATACCTATGCAATAGTCAGAGGGTCTAACAAGTCCACCGTTGGTGGTTGTGAAAAAGTCATGATTGGCATATGTTGTCCCTGGCCCAAAATATCATAACCGATATTCGCACATGTCAATGGTGTTTTTGTAAACTATATAACATGAGATAACGAGCATATATGTAATGTTCTTTATGGTATACATGTCACATGTAATAAATGAGACAACCCTAGCAACAATAAGGAAATGGTGAAACCTAAAGTCATAGAAGTCCTTAGTTGTTTGGTATTGTAAATACATAATTTATTTTACTGAAAATGTAATAATTTTTTAAGGATCCTCGGTTTGCTTCCACTACAAGTTGTATCAATTGTGCATGATCGTGCAAGTTATGGGTCGGGTGTCATAATTATCCTTAAAGTATTATATCACTAATAGGTTATGAGTTTTTTCACAATCATCTCTATGCGTTTATCTTAAATTTTAAACATAAATATAAATAATAATATCTTACAGATACATTTATATAAATAAGAATAATTTTAATAAAATATAAAAAGTATATTCTTGATGAGGAGGCGGTGTCTTGCACTTAGCCTTATGATACAAAAATCACCATAGTAAAACAAAAACTCGTGATTATGCTTACATGTATTTGCATATTACTCCTCCAAACTTGACAAGTCATAAATGTGAAAATCCAACGGACTTATATTGTTTTAGGTGGTAGATAATCTAGAGTGTAGAAAAACATAAATAATAGGTTAAAATGGGTGTGAGGCCTTTATAGTATTTAAATTTACTTTTATATATGAGTGATGGTCAAGAGACCATTTAGCAAACAGCTAAAAGGATAGGGGAAATGGGTTGATGGTGCACCATATTTTTTCATCACGGTGAGGGGTTTTTGGGGTCACCTAGTTCGGGAGGGTGGTGTTCCCACCCTATGTCAGGTTTATCCCACCCTCCCCCGATCACAACTCTATCTGCTCTAATACTACTAAAACTAAGTTATATGGATTTTTAATTTTCATGTTTGTTGCTGCAAAGGGATTGGTCAGAGCTAAACTAATGATAATGATCTGCTAAGAATAACAGCGCCATTAGACTCATCTTAGGAGGCAACTGCCTACAATTAATCTCCAGCGTGAGAATCAATAAGATGTAAGCAAAGTGTGTTTGAGGGAAAAGTAAGAAGTGAGTGTAGATGGCTCAAACCTTATGATGATATGTGTTTATTTATAGTGTAAGGTATTTCTCTCCCCAAGACCTCCTAGGACTCCTCCTTCGTTTTGTAGAATATGTCCTTTGCTTTGCTTCTTACTTTCTTGATTATAGGAACATTTGCTATTTTGGTGTAACAAGTTGACTTGCTTTTTACTTTTTCTAGTTATAGGCATTGATCATTTACTTAGCATAAACGGATAAAGGAGGGAATAATAAGGCAGGTCCTTCTTATGTTTATATCTTTCTATTCATCGTCATTCTCTTTTGTCGACGGATGTACTGATCTTGTGAAATGGTAGAGTTTGACATTCATCCTTATGTTACCTGATTAGTGATGGCTTTATCCTTGACTTGTTACAAGGTTAACTCTCTTGGCCTTAGCCGCTTGTCTTCTTGCATTCTGAACCTTGCAAGATGATGGGGTATCACCCAACCAAGACAAGGATAAAACCAACACAGCTAGACAAAGCCAAATAACCGCGGTCGAAGGAAATCAAGGACATGAGGCCGCGGCCCAGCAGGGGGGCGAAAACGGGCAGTACAGCCGCGGCCAGCGGAATCAAGACACGCGCAGCCGCGGCCCAGTGGGGTGAAAGCGGGTAGCACAGCCGCGGCCAGCGGAATCAGCGCCCAGCCACGGCCCAGTTAGCGTGAAGTCGAGCAGCCCAGCTGCGGCCATTTCCTTCAGAGCAAGCCCAGCCGCGGCCCAGTGGGCGGCAAGGCGAGCAACCCAGTCGCGGCCCATCGGAAGCAGAACGAACCTAGCCGCGGTCCACCAACGGCAAGGGTACAACAAGTCGCATCCACAACTCACAAGTAGCGGGTATCGGGCGAACCTAAGGCGCGACCCGCACACTTAAGGATTAAAAGTGGATATTTCAATACTTAAGAAATCTTTCAAGAAACCAACATCAAGAAATAGAAGAATTTGATAGGAACGGAGAGAAGGTTATTGGCTGCTTCAGGAACATAATCAGAAGCAGAAGAAAACAAAGAACAAAAGACAAACCCTGTGGGAAGTAGGCACAGTAGGGTGGCCATGCAGAACCAATGAAGCACAGGTCAACTATAGGAGACAAACAGCATTAATGTCAAGTGAGAAACCCTTTACACCAAGAGGAAAACAAGTTCCTTGACTAAAAACTCTAGCCCGGATGTCTAATTCCAGACAACTAGAAATAGATTTGCATGGGAAGATTTGCCATGCCCAAGTGACTATAAATAGGAAGGCTTAGGTATGTTCACATCATCTCATCCTAATTCACTCCACTCATACTAAAACATTCTTCCAGATACTTATTCTCACACCGGAGGTTGGTCACGGGGAGAACTCCCTTCTGCCCGTGGCGAGGCTCACGGTGTCTGCTGTTGTTTTGCAGATTAGGTACGCTTGATGAGTCCAACCAACCCACAGCCCGAGTCTTGGTGATATTTTCCCTGATCTAATCGCACTACTCTGGACGTAAGTCCCTCGACTGACTTCGGTGTAGCAACATTTGGCGCCATCCGTGGGACCCGACAGTAAAGCCTCGAAACTTATCCGCTATCACCCATGGACTTGGGCGAGAAAACTCCAACTGGTGAAAACCCCGGCGTTAGTCATACAGGGGGCGAAAACGTAACAACCCCCCTCCTTAATCGGACAAACGCCGTGATAGGAGAACAAACCGGTGACGGGGTGATAATTACTCTGGAGTTTGTCAGGCAAAACCGGGAATGAATATTATCCCTCCTGCAGGAGGAGGAGAGAACTCATCGTATTAAAGATATACGTACCCGTCTGGAGTACGAAGAGACACCAGAGGGGGAAGAGAGTGAGAAAAGAAGAGGTCATACCGGCGACAAGACAGTTTTGTCAACGGGAGAGAAAAGGACGCATCACACCCTGGTGGATGATGGTGCGAAGGCAGACGGGGACGACGATTATAGCAAACCATATCGACCTTCCACCACATGTGCCAGGTCCAAGTTCATCCCAAAGATAGCGGAGTTCATATTCCCCCCAAACTGAAAATGCCCTCAAACGTGGGAAGGTACAGTGGCCTAGGAGATCCGGACGATCATCTGGCTGTCTTTGTCGGTGCAGCAGAAGTCGAACAGTGGTCTGTACCGGTCTGGTGTCACATGTTCACCCAGACATTGACAGGGGCAGCAAGAATATGGTTTAATAGTCTTCCGGCAGGAGAAATCGGTAGCTTCGAGGAGCTGGAAGATAGCTTTCTGAAAAACTTCAGCCAACAAAGGATGTCTGCCAAAGACCCGACAGAACTGCATAATATCAAGAGAGGAGACGGCGAATCAATTGAAAACTTCATCACAAGGTATTCGACGGAAAGCATGTAGGTCCGGGGGGCAGGGGAAACAATACGAATCTCAGCTTTCATCCATGGCGTAAGGAACGATCAGCTGGTAGATCGTTTTCATGAACACCTGCCTCAATCAGTAGACGAAATGCTAGAGCGCGCCAAGGCATTCATCTGAGGGAAGAAGGCGTGCAAACAGTTGAAAGAGAAAGCTCTAAAGAAGCCAGCGACACCTACCTGGGAGTCACCAAAGAGGGCCGGAGGACCGAGGCCCTGGGAGAAGCCGTGATTCCAGCCGTGTTATCCTCAACAACATTCCCCTTTCCAACCACGACATGCACCACCTCCTAAAAACCCGCTCGGGCCTAATGTGTCCCTTCCACCCCTAACAAAAACTCCAAGCGAAATTTTGGCCACAGAACATGTAAACTTCACGAAACCCGCACCCTTGAAGCCTGGGGGAAAACGAGACACGATCAAATATTGTGAATTTCACAAGGAAAAATGGTCACGCAACGGATGATTGCTTCTCATTGAAAAGGCAGATAGAACTAGCAATCAAAACAGGAAAGCTAGCCCACCTGCTGAGGGAGTTGAAGAAGACCCCACAACCCGAAGAAAAAAGGAAAGAGATATTCATGGTCCAGCTCATCAGCAACAAAGGAAAGAGGCAGTCCGATCACATGGAAGCCTGGATGGCACAAGAAATCTCTTTCCCTCCGATACATGGAGGAAGTTTTACCAGCGGGCCTGTCACGGTGTCAGCCGTAATAGCGGGGCATCAGGTACATCGCGTGTACGTCGATAGCGAAAGTAGCTCGGAGATTATGTATGAGCATTGCTTTTTGAAACTAGACGAAGAAGTAAGAAGGGGCCTCGACACCAAAACCCACATGCTCACAGGTTTCACCGGGGAGGTAGTCAAGCCGCTGAGACAGATCCAGCTCCCGGTTGTCATTGGAAACCACTCAGGTTGGCGGGAAGTAGCAATAACGTTCCTGGTGGTACGGTCAAAGTCATCCCACAACGTGATTCTAGGATGACCTGGGCTGTGTGCACTAGGAGCATTAATATCCACCGTACATGCAACAATAAAGTTCCCAACTCCTACAGGAGTAGTCACCATATACTCCAGCAGAGAATGCAAGGAGGTGAAGCCGTTGAAAATGGAGGAAGCAAGCCCAACGGAAGATCTCGTGAGCCCAACGCATGAAAAATGGGTGATCAATACGTGATTTCCAGAACAAAAACTCACAATCAGGGGACAACTCGGGGATGCCACGAAAGATAGACTCAGGTGCCTGCTGTAAAGTAATTTGGACGTTTTTGCATGGGAACCTTCCGACAAGACGGGAGTGCCCCGTCACACAGCCGAGCATAAGCTAAATGCATACCGATCCAAGGAGCCAGTTGCTCAGAAACGGAGACACATGGGCGAAGAAAGAAGCCGGGCAGTAGTGGAGGAGGTGAAGAAGTTACTGCAAGCAGGCATCGTCAGGGAGGTTTGTTATTAGACTTGGATAGCTAATCCAGTAATGGTGAGAAAAGGAGACGGAACATGGAGGATGTGTATCGAATTCAAAGACCTCAACAACGCATGCCCTAGGGATTGCTATCCACTCCCGCAGATTGACCTGAAGGTAGACTCACTGGCCTGTTTCCCACTGAAATGTTTTTTGGACGCCTATAAGGGTTATCACCAGGTTTTAGATGTCCCCAGAAGATGAGGACAAAACAGCATTCTACACCGATATAGGTATCTTTTGTTTTACGAAGATGCCATTCGGATTAAAAAATGCAGGGGCAACTTACCAACGCCTGATGGACAAGGCCTTCGAGTCCCAGATTGGAAGAAATATCAAAGTCTATGTTGACGATATAGTCATCAAAAGCCGCAGCGAAGATTCCCTATTGCAAGACATAGCCGAGACCTTCGAGAGGTTATGAAAGATGAATATGAAGTTAAACCCGAAGAAGTGCTCTTTCGGGGTTGAGGAAGGGCGATTCTTGGAGGTAGTTGTGACAAAAGACGGGTTCAAAGCCAACCCGGAAAAAGTGGAGGCAGTTCTCAAAATGTCTTCTCCAAAGACGATCAAAGACGTTCAAACGCTCAACGGGCGCCTCGTGGCGCTTAACAGGTTCCTATCCAAGCATGCCGAGCGAACCTTGCCATTTATGGCAACATTAAAGAATTGTCTAGGAAAGAAAGACTTCTCATGGACGCAGGAAGCAGAAAAAGCATTCCAGCAGATGAAGGTTTATCTGAGCAACCTGCCAACGTTGGTAGCACCTTTCTAAGGTGAAAAGCTCATCATGTATCTCTCCGCGGGAAAAGAAGCAGTCAGCGCTGTGCTAATGACAGACCGGAGAGGAGAGCAAACACCTATCTATTTTATCAGCAGGGCCTTAAAAGATCCGAAAACCCGATACTCTCCTATGGAAAAACTCGTGTTATCCCTAGTGCATGCATCCAGGAGATTGTGCCGGTATTTTCAAGCGCATGTCATTGAAGTGAGAACAGGTCACCCGATACAACAAATACTGAGGAAGCCAGAGATTTCAAGAAGACTTGCAAAGTGGGCGATCGAGTTGGGAGTCTTTAGGATAGAGTACAAACCTCGGGTAGCAATGAAGGGTCAAGTGGTTGCAGATTTCCTAGGAGAAAACCCGCATGAAGAAGGACCCCTTCAAGGTTCGAGGGAAGTCAGTCTCAGGAAAGAGGAAGAGTGGTGTCTACACACTGATGGGGCGTCGAATGATGAGGGATCGGAAGCAGGTCTAATACTCGTAGGGCCAGAAGGGGAGGAGCTCACCTATGCCTTACGATTGGATTTAAAGAGCTCCAATAATGAAGCAGAATACGAGGCAGTTTTGGCAGGCCTCAGGCTGGCAAGGTAGATGAATATCCAGAGACTACACGCACATGTAGACTCGTTGCTGGCGGCTAACCAAATCAATGGGTTGTACGACACGAAGGACGAGTCTGTGAAACGATATCTGGGTAAAGCAAAGGAAGAAATCCAGGAATTCGACAAGTGTGACATATCACATATCCCATGAAGCAAAAATAAGAAGGCGGATGCATTAAGCAAACTAGCGTCAGTGACGTTCAGCCACCTGGCAAAAGAGGTAAGGGTGGAAGTGTTACAATCTCCTTCCATAGACATAAGGGAAGTAGCAACAGCTGAACAGGTAAAGGAAGAGTGCTGGATGAAGCCAATCATAGAATTGTTAACAAACAAAACCCTGCCGGAGGGGAGGATGGAAGCAAGGGCATTACAGGCCAAGGCATTGCATTACGAAATGCAACGAGGGGTTCGGTACCGGCGGTCATACATGGGTCCACTACTGAGGTGTCTGACGTCGGAAGAATCCAATTATGTGATTAGGGAAATACACGAGGGTATTTATGGCATTCACGCCGGCCCAAGAATGGTGGTCGCCAAGGCGATGGGAGCAGGATATTACTGGCCTGGAATGCACAGAAGTGCGGTTGAAGAAATCCAAAGATGTGATAGTTGTCAAAGGCACGCCCCTATGTGCTACAGACCGAAAAATGATATGATCCCGGTCACGTCCGCATGGCCATTCCAACAGTAGGCTATGGACATTGTAGGTCCGTTCCCAGCCGCGGCAGGTAAAGTCAAGTTTCTTTTATTAGCAATAGACTACTTCACCAAATGGGTGGAGGCGAAAGCTTTGAGAACCATAACAGGACAATAGGTAAAGATGTTTTGTATGGGAGAACATAATATGTCGCTTCGGGTTGCCACTATACATCATCACGGACAATGGGAAGCAGTTTGTAGATAACCCGTTCAAATCCTGCTGTGAGGAGCTGATGGTCAAACAAATTTTTACTTCAGTTGCTCACCCACAAGGCAATGGATTGGTAGAACGAGCAAATAGAAGTATCGTAGAAGGAATTAAGACGCGGCTGGGTCTAGAAGGAAAGAACTGGCTAGAAGAGCTACCCAATGTACTATAGGCCCATCGCACCATGCCAAAAACCAGCCATGGAGAAACACCTTTCAGCCTAACATACGGCTCGGAAGCA
>BJCO01374817.1:0-12657 GCA_018326465.1 Flaveria floridana | reverse complement strand
TCGAAGGCGGCGGAGTTCGTGATCTCCAAGGTTGACGATCTGATGAACTGGGCCCGCCGTGGGTCCATCTGGCCAATGACCTTCGGGCTCGCGTGCTGTGCTGTTGAGATGATGCATACAGGAGCTACTAGATATGATCTGGATCGATTTGGGATTATTTTTAGGCCCAGCCCTAGGCAGAGTGATTGTATGATTGTTGCTGGTACTCTCACCAACAAGATGGCTCCTGCTCTACGAAAGTATGTTGTTCTTCTTCTTCACCTTTCTGTTATATGTGTTAATGGTTTGGTAATTGCTTGTATGACAGTTGATTTCATCAGTTCGAGGTTCTGTGATGATTTGGGTTTTCCATATCTAGGGTTTCCGTTTTTTGATTCTTACATACCTTTAATGTTTGATGTTGATTTGGGTTTCCCATGTGTTCATGAATCTGCCTGATCTTGGTGGCTTTGATTCACTGGATCACACATTGTTGCTTTATTTTAGGCTATTTGTTGGCTGTGATGATGTAACAAAAAACAGGTTGTTGTTCTGGCGTGACAACCATTGGTAGATGGTCTGCAGCTAAAAGCAATAACCAGGTCTGAACCAAAGCTATGTTTATCGTTGTGCTGCATTGTGTTGGCTTCAATTCGTTGGCTGTGATGATTTCAAAAAAAAATCCGTTGTTTTGACGTGGCAACCACGTTTGGTTTGCTGCCATAATGAGAAGCCGGATCTGAGCCAATGATTGAAACTAGAGTTGTACCGTTGATTATCGGTTTTAAAATACTCGCGCAGCGCGCGAGGCAGACTTCAACTAGTTTTTTTTAAATTGATATCGTCATTTTTCTATTTAAAAAAAATACTAAATCATACGTAATTATAATAATATATTATCTTAAAAGTATTATTTTATCATTAAAATTCTGTACTACTAACTATTTAATTTTTTAATTGCGTCTACCCAAAATCTTCAAAGGGGAACGCGTAACGGTGTCGTTTAAGAGGTCGATCGTCGATGACCCTCTTTAGTCTTTAACCCCGTCTTCAAGAAATTGGCGGCAACCATCGTCGGAACCACCAGTCTGAAGAGGAGACTATGGGTGTTCACGGCCTCTGGGACCTCTTATCCCCCGTCGGCCGCCGTGTATCGGTGGAAACTCTCGCCGGAAAACGACTAGCAATCGGTCTCTATCCTATTCAAATCATATTCATCATAAAATTGAGCGTATACAAATATACAATCGTTGATTTGATGATACTAGTTTTCAGTTCAATTACTAAGTGTCGAAATGGTATTGAGTTTGTTTTACAGATGCGAGCATATGGATGGTGCAGTTTATGAAGGCTATGCGGGATGAACACGGGGAGATGGTGAGGAACGCTCATATATTAGGGTTTTTCCGACGAATTTGCAAGCTGCTGTTTCTACGGACCAAACCGGTGTTTGTTTTTGACGGTGCTACACCTGCGTTAAAGCGGAGAACCGTGATTGCTCGTCGACGTCAGCGTGAGAATGCTCAAGCGAAGATCAGAAAAACTGCTGAAAAGTTGCTTCTTAATCATGTGAGTGGTTTTGTATACTGCTTTCAGTGATATGAATTGGGGCATTCATGAGAACGTATATGCTACAGAACAAAATCTCTCTGTTATAGCAGCATTTAGGGCTATTGGTGATTAATTGTTTTGAAATTGGTGGTTTTGTGTAAGATGATTGTAATTTTTGTACTGGTAATTGGTTATAGCTTAAGGCAATGAGGTTGAAAGAGCTGGCAAATGATTTGGAGAATCAGAGAAAGAGTAATCGTGACAAGGGTAAAAAGGCGATCACAGACAAAGCTGATGTGTCTGGAATCGGTGCAGAAACAAATGCACAAGATGCAAAGGTTTTTGATCAGGAAGCTTTAGATGAAATGTAAGAACATCCATCTTTTTTGATGATTGTTTTTTGTTTTACAATGGACGTGAATGATGCAAGTTGTGTTTTTAAAGGTTGGCAGCTTCAATTGAGGCGGAGGAAGGTGACGGTTTCATAGGTGATGCATCTACATCTGGTGCTGGGGCTCTTGCCGAAGATGAAGATGGGGAAGATGATGAAGAGATGCTACTTGTAAGTTATCTTAATTAAGTAAGAGTGTAAGGTATGTAGGTCTCAGGTGGGAGTTTGGACAGCAATTCCCAGATTTATTTTCTTCATATTATCCTTTAGACATATCACTGCAGCTCACTGTTTATGTGAATTGCTAAGTAAATGTGTATTTCATCTTAGCATAAGTCAGGGCCGGCTCAACCATTTTGGTGGCCCTAAGCGAAGTAAAATTTCGGGGCCCTAAGCATGCAACATCATGGCAATAAACACGATAACTAAGAGCAATGCCCCTAAGAGAGAGAGAGATTAGGAGAAATAGACAAACCTGAGATAAGAGACCATTAACTAATAATATGAAATAGAACTACCATTTGATACGTCTCCAGCAATCTAAAGAGAAAAAGATTAGGAGAAATAGACAAACATGAGATAAGAGGCCATTAACTAAGAACATGAAATAGAACTACCATCTGATACGTCTCCAGTAATCTTGTGTTTGCCTCGGTGTTTTGCATATCAAACATAGTTCATCATAATATGGAAATGGTTTATTTCTCAACCCAATGGCATACAAATCATCCTATACATATAACCATACATTTAATAATCAAGAACCAATGAAATAAATGATTTTCAAGTTGTGTACTCACTTATGAAGAAATCAATTCTTCCTTTATAGTCCAATTTTGCTTTTCAGTTAACAATCTACCATTCCTAGCAAATCTTAAATAACATCACTATAATCACTTGATGTCTTAGCCAGTTACATAATTATTAATTCATTTGTATAATAATTTTGCAGACATGGTATACCTATACACACACATGATAAACAATAGACATTTTTCCTTAATACTATCTTACACCCATCAACATCTATTAAAACCAATGCTCCTAGTGGAAGCAATATTCAACATCCTATCAAGATGTATAAAAGAAAATGTTGAATTTATCTTTGAAAAAACAAAAAAAAAAATTAAAAAGTTTATATTATTGTTTTATTACTTATATTTAGTACTCATACGTAATTCCAATAGTATCATGTCTTAGTATATCGTTTTATAATTAATAATTTTTTTATCTAATATTTTATTTGTTTAATCCGTGTAATACAGGGGTTTACTAAGTTCTAATATACAAAGATCAACAAAAAGAAAACAAGAAACAACTATCAAGTAATTATAATATGAGAGACCATGGGGCATAAAAAAAAATTATGCCTAATAATTCAAGTAGGCAAAAACACAATAGAAATTTTATACACTAACACAACATAAGCCGAATATTCAAATCGAAATAGGGAGCAAAAATACGTGGAGAACATCAGAATGCTCAATCGAAGTAGTAGTGAACAGATTACAGAAATCGATCAGATAGAAATCAAAGTTTAATCATCGTTATTGCTACTCAAGGTCGCCCACTTGAGCCATCAACAATAACGTTTAGCGATTTTGTCATGATCTTCAGAAAGTTAAAATCCCTAAATTAGCAAGGCCCCAATTTAAAATATATACATTCTAGAAAGTCCATTCTAAATAAATACAAAGCCCAACAAAAGCCCAATTTATAATATACATGAAAAATTTTTTAAAATGGGGCTCTAAGATTTTGGGGGCCCCAAGCCCTAGCTTCACCCACTTAGCCCATTGGGCCGGCCCTGATCTGTACAAGGAACATGAAACTTTATATAAATACAAACATATAAACACACAACATTACTGAAATCCAGTTGACAAACTGATTATTATAGTTTCAATGCCTTTATAGATATGTTATAACATATTAAATAGGTAATGAATTCTAATATCATGTTTATCCCTCATGACACATTTTAGCTTCATACGGTACTCTTTGAAAACATTATTGACCTCAAGTCCCGAGTTGATATCAGCTTATCCAGATATAATGTGACATTGTATTTAAATCAATAACAGCATGAAAATCATGTTCACAAATTACTTGCTCTACTAAAAAACCATGGTAAGTACAGTAATAGAGGTACAAGCATGTCCATGAAGAAGAGTGCAACATGCCATTAAGGTCGCAACAAAATCAGACCTTACCATCTACTTGAACCACGAGGCAGTAGGGGCCATCGAAGAAGCTTGATGAAATCAAGCAGTTGACTGCTTCAAATACGCAATAAGATCATCCCGATCTTGTGGGTTCTTTAGTCCAGGAAATACTTTCTTTGTTCCAGGAATGTACTACACATCATCATATTTGCATCGATAAATGTTTGGGCCACTTTTTTTACACTAATTCATCAACAGTAGGCTCAAATTGGGTTGAAAGTTGGGTCACGTGGGCTGTACTTTAATAGGAGTGGATAAAATAGCAAGCGGGGTTGTTTCCACTTTTTCTCAAGTTGTACGCATTAATATTGCAATTTATTACAATTATTTATATTTAATAGTTTTATTAATAAACTAGTATTATGTTGCTACACAGAAATCAGTCGAATGACTTACGTCCGGAAGCAGTACGATTGAATCAGGGGAAAATATCACCAAGACTCGGGCTGTGGGTTGGTTGGACTCATCAAGGGTACCTAATCTGCAAAAACAACAGCAGACACCGTGAGCCTCGCCACGGGCAGAAGAGAGTTCTCCCCGTGACCAACCTCCGGCGTGAGAATAAGTATCTAGAAGAGTGTTTTAGTATGAGTGGAGTGAGTTAGGATGAGATGATGTGAACATACCCGAGCCTTCCTATTTATAGTCACTTGGGCATGGCAAATCTTCCTATGCAAATCTATTTCTAGTTGTCTGGAGTTAGATATCCGGACTGGAGTTTCTAGGTCAAGGAACTTGTTTCCCTCTTGGTGTAAAGGGTTTTCTATTTGACATCAATATTGTTTGTCCCATATAGTTGACCTGTGTTTTATTGGTTCTCGTAGCCACCCTGCTGTGCCTGCTTCCCACAGGGTTTGTCTTATATTCTTTGTTTTCTTCTGCTTCTGGTTATGTCCCTGAAGCAGCTAATAACCTTCCCTCTGTACTTATCCAACTCTTCTATTCCTTAATGTTAATTTCTTTTGGGGACCTCCTTAGGTATCGAAGTATCCATTTCGTTCATAATCTTACGTGTTTGGGCCACGACTATATGTGCGTGTGGATGTTGGGCCGTGACCGTGTCTCGGTAGCCCCTTCTGGGCCGCGGCTGTGTGTGTGGATGGGCGTTGGGCCGCAGCTGTGTCTCGGCAGCCCCTTCTGGGCCGCGGCTTGTGTCTCGACAGCCCTTCTGGGCCGCGACTGTTTAGCCGTATGCACTTGGGAGTCGGATGTGTTTCAAGGGTGCCGCGACTTGTGTCTCGGCAGCCCTTCTGGGCCGCGGATTGGGACTCGGCAGCCCTTCTGGGCCGCGGCTGTTTAGCAGTATGCACTTGGGAGTCGGATGTGTTTCAAGGGTGCCGCGGCTTGTGTCTCGGCAGCCCTTCTGGGCTGCAGCTTGGGACTCAGTTTTATTGTTGCTCTTTTCGGGTGATACCCCATCATGTCCCCCTAGCCCGATGTTGTGGTTATACCATGACATTGGAATAACACAAATAACTTTGTCAACTCCTATCTTGTTACATCAAGCCACCCTACCTTCTTGTCACCTCAAGCTGCCCTAGCCCTTTGTAGGTCGGTTACTAGGCTATTATGGAAGACAACTCCTTGTCTTCTTGTCTCCCCCTCCTTTCTCTATAAAAACCACATACTTCTTTCATTTTTCTTCCATCCTTGGAAGACTTCCTTTGCTTTCTCCCTCAAGGTAAGTCTCTCTTACTTCTTCTTTTCCTTTGTTGCATATTATGGAGTGCAGAAACGATATGCATCTACAAACATCAGTGATTACGCAAGATTATTCAAACAACTTTGTCAACCGGTACGGTAGATCCCACGCCGGTGGTCCTCCACCTGGCGCGACGGTGCGGGATGCACCTCCTGGCACCGTGGCTTTGTATACCGCCTTCTTTACCTTTAGCAACTTTCGAGTGCCTGTTAGTATCTTTTTATGCCTTATCTTGATGTATTATTCAGTACACTTGACTCAGATAATTCCCTTAGGTTTGATAAAGGTTTATCATTATGAAATATCTTGTCGCGCCCTTAGGTTAAAGCCTAGTGTTAACTTATTTAGGGCCTTTTATAAGCTGACCAGAGTGGGGTGACTGGGTTACGTTTGAGAAAAGGAAATCTCCGTGGCCTACTATCGCGCTGCGCACATTTACTAGTCTGAAACACCGGAAAGATCATTTCTTTTTTGTTTCTGATCAGAATGTGCCTTTTGAGATGCACTTGATTGGTATGGATGAGGACTTCGGGGATCCTTTTCCCAAAAATTGGTGAATATGATATTGCAGCGTTTAACGTTTTGAAAGCTGAGCCGACAACGCTTCGATCTTATTCTGAGCACTTTCTCGTGATGGCTGGGATCAGCCGCATTTGGCCGGACACGAGCCTTTATCCATATATGACCTGTCAGGGGGAGCGTAAGTCCTCGCTTCATTGTTCTTATGCTTCCACATTTTTAGCTAATCATTGATGTATTGTTATTTTTTCCAGGTATGGGTTTATTCGAGCGTATGAAGCTGTCTGCCACAACGGATGTTACTGAAGAAACCAAGCTTCTCCCTCAAAGAGCATGTCCCTTTCTCGAGACGACTGTCGGTTTTGTGGTCCCGCCGGGGGAGTGTTTACCAGCTTCTTCCTCTGGACATCGAAGTGTTAACAATCGTAGTCCACCAGCGAAACGGCAAAATGTGGGCCGCACGAAGGGGTTGGGAGGCCCGGGATTGAAACCACGAGACTCCCCTTCCGTTTCGGGGACCTCGGCCGTGACTCGTAGTGCGAGGGTCGTCATGGGCCTCTCGGCGCCGCGACCGCGGCTGGTGCCGTGATTGTTGCTTCGGCCGCGGCTGGAGGTGGGGGGGTCCACTGGTGATACCTTTTCTAGTTCGGTCGGGAAATCTCAGGGCATTCATGGTGTTGCTACTTCTATGGGTACTTCTTCGGGGGATACTGGCATGGATCCCACCGAAAAATTCATTCCGGATTGGGATTTGACGAATGGGACTTTGTTTGACGATCCCGAGTTATGTAGAGACTTTATGTTTGCTGCTCGTACGCCGGCCGAGTTTTATCGTGGTGGGGGTTTGAAGAATAGAGATTTATCCAACGCTAGTTGTTCGTCAATGGTGAACAGTTTCTTTTCTTTTATTGAGGTTCATAATCGTTGGGTGGATGGTGTCAAGGAGACTCGTGAACTTAAGAGAAGAACGATGCGGCTCGAGGATGATAATGCTTCCTTGAAGCTTCGATGCGATTTTCTTGAAAAAGAAAAATAGATAGTCACCCTTAGCCTTAGCGAAACTCAAGAAGATCTTTGCATTCAGTCTGTCGCTGTGAAACGTCTTTCATCTGACCTGAAAAGCGTCAAGACCACCTCGGAAGATCGGATTTCTCAACTTGAGGGGGTTGTCGCAAGACTTCAGGCCGAGAGAAAGTGGTTTATCTCGGATGGGGTTGGCTTGGCTTTCAACAGGATTCGCGACAGTGATGAATTTCTTGATATGTTGGCCAAGATTAATAGTCTTTCTGATAAGGTTGGGTATAACGCAGGTGAGACTTCATTTCACGTGGTGCTTATGAAATATGTGCTTATGATTAGAAAACTAATCTTGAGGTTGATTTATTTTACAGGTCTTCGTGATGGTGTTCGTCTTGCTGCTGGAGGGAAAATGCCTGAGGATGCCAAGAATTTCAATAGGAATGCTTTAATTGATCTCCAAGCGCAGTCCATCCTTTTTGACGAAAGTACTTTCCCCATGGTCGACACTATTGCTGCGATGTGTGACGCGGATTTATCCGATATCAAAGCTTTCCTTGCTCCGGTGGTTCCCGATCAACCCAAGGGTTGACCAGTGTGTTTTTAGCTGTAGCGCATATTGTATCTTATGTTTGTTGTTGCATGAATCTTCGTAGAGCGTTAGCTCAAGACTGTTCTTTTGGTTGTAATAGCCTTATGCTTTCTTGCTATGTTTAGACTCCCTTTTGACTATTGGAAGTTTGCTTACTTTCTTATGTTGGTTGCAATTTGTGATGTTTCAACTTGGTTACGTTTTGTCACACCGGATTTCATTCCTTTTCGTAAGGAGTCGTGATATGCATGTAACGTTATTTGACTCTGGTTTTTCGCCTTTGGTTGCTTATGTTCGTTAGTTGACGACTTATCGTACCAACTTTTAGCTTCCCATACTCGCGTTTGCTTATTTCGCGTTTTGGTTACTTCTAATTATATTGGAAATTTCACATGACTACTAGTGTGTCATATGGTTACTCGACATTCTTTCCTCCACATGCTACTGGTTACTATATTTAACTTAAAAATGATAGGTTAAGTCGTGGTTTTGACTTTATTTTTATCGTGCATTGGCTCATGTATGACGTGCAATGGTTATAAAATTTGGAGACTTGGTGAGTGCTAATTCTAGTGCTCGCACGCACCTTCATTCATTGAAAATTGAATTACACTCATGGTTACACCTAAAAATACATGGTTACGTATAACACCTACGGAGTTGTGCTCCGTTCCATGTCCGTGGAACGCTTGTTCCATCTATGCGAGCGAGTTTGTACGTGCCATTGCGTCCTGCTTCGACGACCTGATATGGACCCTCCCATCGTGGCCCTAGCTTCCCTTGACTCTCCATACGACTTGCTTCATTGATGTGAAACACATAGTCTCCTTCCCTGAAAGTCTGTTTCCTGACTCGTGAGTTGTAATACCTTTCGATCTCCGTTTTGTGCTTCGCTTCTCTTATTGCCGCTATCATTCTCCGTTCTTCTAATAGGTTTAGATTGACCCGTAGTTCCGCCTCGTTGTCTGTTTCTTCACCCTGAGACACCCGTGCTGTCGGCATTCCAATTTCGGGCGGAATCATCGCTTTCGAGCCGTACGTTAGGCTGAAAGGTGTTTCACCATGACAGGTTTTTGGCATGGTGCGATGGGCCCATAGTACATTGGGTAGCTCTTCTAACCAGCTCTTTCCTTCTAGACCCAGCCGTGTCTTAATTCCTTCTACGATACTTCTATTTGCTCGTTCTACCAATCCATTGCCTTGTGGGTGAGCAACTGAAGTAAAAATTTGTTTGACCATCAGATCCTCACACCAGGATTTGAATGGGTTATCTACAAACTGTTTCCCATTGTCCGTGACGATGTACAGTGGCAACCCGAAGCGATATATTACGTTCTCCCATACAAACTTCTTTACCTATTGTCCTGTTATGGTTCTTAAAGCTTTCGCCTCCACCCATTTGGTGAAGTAGTCTATTGCCACCAAGAGAAACTTGACCTTACCTGCCGCTGCTGGGAACGGACCTACGATGTCCATGGCCCACTGTTGGAATGGCCATGTAGACGTGTCCGGGATCATATCATTTTTCGGTCTGTAGCACATAGGGGCGTGCCTTTGACAACTTTCACATCTTTGGATTTCTTCAACCCCACTTCTGTGCATTCCCGGCAAGTATTATCCTGCTCCCATCGCCTTGGCGACCACCATTCGTGGACCGGTGTGAATGCCACAAATACCCTCGTGTATTTACCTAATCACATAATTGGATTCTTCCGGCGTCAAACACCTCAGCAATGGACCCATGTATGACCGCCGGTACAGAACCCCTTGTTGCATTTCGTAATGCAATGCCTTGGCCTGTAATGCCCTTGCTTCCATCTTTCCCTCTGGTAGGGTTTTGTTCGTTAAGAATTCTACGATTGGTTTCATCCAGCATTCTTCTTTTACCTGTTCAGTTGTTGCTACTTCCCTTATATCTATGGAAGGAGATTGTAACACCTCCACCCTTACCTCTCTTGCCAGGTGGCTGAACGTCACTGAGGCTAGTTTGCTTAATGCGTCCACCTTTTTATTTTTGCTTCGTGGGATATGTGATATGTCACACTTATCGAATTCCCTGATTGCTTCCTTTGCTTTACTCAGATATCGTTTCATCAACTCCTCCTTCACGTCGTACAACCCATTGATTTGGTTAGCCACCAGCAACGAGTCTACATGTGCGTGTAGTCTCTGGATATTCATCTGCCTTGCCAGCCTGAGGCCTGCCAGAAGTGCCTCGTATTTAGCCTCATTATTGGAGCTCTTGAAATCCAATCATAGGGCATATGTGAGTTCTTACCCTTCCGGTCCTACGAGTATTAGACCTGCTCCCGCTCCCTCATCATTTGATGCCCCATCAGTGTGTAGACACCACTCTTCCTTTTTCCCAACGCTGACTTCCCCCGAACCCTGAAGGGGCCCTTCTTCATGCGGGATTTCTGCTAGGAAATCTGCAACCACTTGACCCTTCATTGCTACCCGAGGTTTGTACTCTATCCCAAAGACTCCCAACTCGATCGCCCACTTTGCCAGTCTTCCTAAAATCTCTGGTTTCCTTAGTATTTGTTGTATCGGGTGACCTGTTCTCACTTCAACGACATGCGCTTGAAAATACCGGTGCAATCTCCTGGATGCATGCACTAGGGACAACACGAGTTTTTCCATAGGAGAGTACAGGGTTTCCGGATCTTGCAAGGCCCTGCTGATAAAATAGATAGGTGTCTGCTCTCCTCTCCAGTTTCTCATTAGCACAACGTGACTGCTCTTTTCCTGTGGAGAGATACATGATGAGCTTTTCGCCTTGGAAAGGCGCTACCAACGTTGGCAGGTTGCTCAGATAAACCTTCATCTGCTGGAATGCTTTTTCTACTTCCTGCGTCCATGAGAAGTCCTTTTTTCCCAGACAATTTTTTAAAGTCGACATAAATGGCAAGGTTCGCTCGGCATGCTTGGATAGGAGCCTGTGAAGCACCACGAGGCGCCCGTTGAGCGTTTGAACATCTTTGATCGTCTTTGGAGAAGGCATTTTAAGAACCGCCTCCACTTTTTCTGGGTTGGATTCGAACCTGTCTTTTGTCACAACTACCCCCAGGAATCACCCTTCCTAAACCCCGAAAGAGCACTTCTTCGGGTTTAACTTCATATTCATCTTTCGTAACCTCTCGAAGGTCCCGGCTATGTCTTGCAATAGGGAATCTTCGTTGCGGCTTTTGATGACTATATCGTCAACATAGACTTCGATATTTCTTCCGATCTGGGACTCGAAGGCCTTGTCCATCAGGCGTTGGTAAGTTGCCCCTGCATTTTTTAATCCGAATGGCATTTTCGTAAAACAAAAGATACCTATATCGGTGTAGAATGCCGTTTTGTCCTCGTCTTCTAGAGACATCTGAACCTGGTGATAACCCTTATAGGCGTCCAAACAACACTTTAGTGGGAAACAGGCCAGTGAGTCTACCTTCAGGTCAATCTGCGGGAGTGGATAGCAATCCTTGGGGCATGCGTTGTTAAGGTCTTTGAAGTCGATACACATCATCCATGTTCCATCTCCTTTTCTCACCATTACTGGATTAGCTATCCAAATCTGATAACAAACCTCCCTGACGATGCCTGCTGCAGCAACTTCTTCACCTCCTCCACTACTGCCCGGCTTCTTTCCTCGCCCATATGTCTCCGTTTTTAAGCGACTGTCTCCTTGGATCGGTATGCATTTAGCTTATGCTCGGCGGTGTTACCGGGCACTCCCGTCATGTCGGAGGGTTCCCGTGCAAAAACGTCCAAATTACTTTACAGTAGGCACCTGAGTCTATCTTTCATGGCATCCCCGAGTAGTCCCCCGATTGTGAGCTTCTGTTCTGGAAATCGCGTATTGATCACCCATTTTTCATGCGTTGGGCTAACGAGATCTTCTGTCGGGCTTGCTTCCTCTATTTTCAATGGCTTCACCTCCTTGCATTCTCTGCTGGAGTATATGCTGACTACTCCTGTTGGAGTTGGGAACTTTATCGCTGCATGCACGGTGGATATCACTGCTCTTAGTGCGCACAGCCCAGGTCGTCCTAAAATCACGTTGTAGGATGACTCGGACCATACCACCAGGAACGTCATTGCTACTTCCCGCCAACCTGAGTGGTTTCCAATGACAACAGGGAGCTGGATCTATCCCAGCGGCTGGATACCTTTCCGATGAAACCCGTGAGCATGTGAGTTTTGGTATCAAGGCCCCTTCTCACTTCTTCGTCCAGTTGTAAAAAGCAATGCTCGTACATAATCTCCGAGCTACTCCCACTATCGACGTACACGCGGTGTACCTGATGGCCCATTATTACGGCTGATACCTGTTGGACCTCAACATTGAGACTGAAGCTTACCAAATTGAAGATCAAGTTCAGTTGACTTATCAGTACTGATCATGATGAAAGACGTTGATAATAGTAGACTAAGGGGGAATATTGTTGGGTCTGAAGGATAGTCTAATATTATCAACACAGTCAAAGTCAACAAAGTCAACGTCAACGGTCAAAGTCAACACAAAAGTCAACTCGACGCGTTCGGGACGAAGATTAGAGACAAGACGTTGAAGATATATTTTTCTAGGATGTTTATTGTTATTAAATATATTTTGTGTCGACAAAATATATTTAATTTTGTTTTTAGACATTTTGGGTTTTAATTGTAATTTCTAATTGTCATAGTTTAGGGT
>BJCO01374778.1:0-10110 GCA_018326465.1 Flaveria floridana | reverse complement strand
TTATACCTGTGTGTTGTCTGACTTACTTTATGTTTGCGATTGCGACTGTTATTGGTTTTCGTTACCGAGTCGGGGGTCTCTTCGGAAGCAGTCTCTCTATCTCCCAAGATAGAGGAAAGACTCGTCGCCACCTACCCCTCCCAGACCCTGCTCTTGAGTGCGACTTACTGGGTATGTTTGTTTGTTTGTTAGACATGAATCACTCACGTTGTTGGGCCAAAATTATGAATCCAAAATTTACAATTACTGAAACGAAAAAACACATATTGAATTCATATTTTACCAGATTAAGATAATTGGGCCAAGCAGATAGTTTGAAGCCCAAAACAGAGAATTTCAGTTGTAATGGTTGGGAGTTGGGACCTAAGGAAATTTTGTTACGAAGTTTTAGAGAACACAAGTAGTCAAGGGCTACATTATGCAACGATCAATCCAAGTTAATTTTGATTTATCGCCACAACGACTTGTTTGCAACTTCTTAATTTTATCTTCATGCAAGCTATGATGGCACCGAAGACATCTTGGTGATTATATTCGTCATTTGATATGTTTCACGTTACTTATTGTCATGTTAAAACTGTAATGCACATGCCCTAGAAACTACGAGGCACTGTTAAGTAACTTGATATCGATTCATGGAAATTAATTATTATCAAATGTCTATTTATCGCCTAGCTCATATTAGAAGTTAGCCTAAAAGAACCCCTTTCGGATTTCTATAAATATATTTATATGTAACTGTAAACCCTAACACATCCAAATCAATAAAAAAGACTCTAGTGTGGGTATGGACTAGGTCATTCACACACATATCAACTGAACCACGTGAATCTACATTCAACATGTTTTACTTTCGGGTCGTCGTTACTGTAAAATCGGGAATTAGGATGATCCCTTATTCATGCTTATACAATTACTATGTATGCATTATTTAAACAACACTTAAAAAGGTACATACAAAGATGATGATTTCCAAGGATACCATAATGGGAACTCAGAACCCCTGGGATTAGGTATGGAACTACCTAATATGTACTTCACCATGCATGTTCCCTATTTGAAACTCATATTTAAAGTTAATAACAGTAAAAAAGAAAGCAAAACCCATTATTGTTTTATTTAGTGTCCCCTATAGTTCAAAAGAATGCAACTTAGAGTTATACTAGGATACTTTGCATGAGGCCTACTAAACATACCTTTTTTAATCATCATTTATGCTACATGTACTTGGCATATATGCTAGCCCAATATGATGTGGAGAGAATTCAATTTATCATATGCTTTTTGTAATCTAGAAGTTGCTATTTCAGCAAACTGATATATTCTAGCAAACGTATAATAATCTCATGATCATCACTTATTTAATTTGTTATATGAACTATCAATATGTATAGCTAATGAAACTTGGTTCTTTAGGTGAGCAATGATCCGCTTTTGAAATTTAGTCATTTTTCACATGTCTTTAACGTTCTCGATCCATTGATGAGGTTGTCAACAGCGGTTATCGATAGTGTTACTAGCTTGATTTCACATTTTGAATTTGTGGGTTTGGTATTGTTTGGTGAGTGTAAATGAAGGAGTTTTGTGATGTTAATTTTCAGTTTTCATCATAAATTATTATATAATTGTGGTACAAACACTATAGTTGAAGTTGACTGTAAAAGATCATGGTAAATATTATCCCCTCTGTGAATGAGTTAAGTTTGATATGATGGTTTGACATAGAAGCAAAATTCTATGCTCCACCTTTGTCATCTCTGCCAATTTCTAAAACTTTATGTGACGAAAAATAGTTAATTTATTAGTAAAGGATTATGATTTCAGATGACAAGTATTCATGAAATTTATGTTTAATTATGGGATTTATTTGTCAGTCTGTCTCATTATGGCCCATGCCCTTTCACCTTAAAATAAAGACTTCACTGGAAAAGACCTGCCCCTGGCATGTCATTGGCTCTTTTTTTTTTCTTAATTTTTGTTGAATGTTACTGCTAAAAACACACGATCCAGTTATGTGATATTAAAATTAGTTCCTACATCATAGAAATTGCTTGTTAAGTTTTACATTGATGTAGAAATAGTAATGTAAATGAATAGAACGAATAAGAACGATAGTCTGTTCGTTTTTGTTTGAGAAAATGCATGAACATGTTTGTGTTCTTTAATTTATGTTCGTTCATTATTGTTTAACAAACTAACACAAAAGGAACATAAGCAAACACGATTAGAAGTGAAGAACAATATACAAGTTAAAGTCTAAACGCTGCCAATAATATTTAAAACTAAACGACAATGCTGGTTGTTGGGCTCGACCAATTAATGGTTTTAAATTATGTTGGACTCAACAACTTTGAATGGATAGGATGGAAATAAATGTGAGGACATACACAAACACAAATAAATGAACATAAACGAACGTTCACCAAGAGTACGTATTCTTGTTCATGTTGTTTTAATAAACTAACGAACATAAATAAACTTTTTATTATTGAACGATGTTAACTAAACTTTTGATTCGTATAAAGTTATAAGTTTTTGCCACCTTTTAATTAGGTGCAAAAATAAAGATAGACATGTATTAAAGCTGACTAATGTAGTTTGGTTTTCATTTATAAATGACTACATACATACTCCATACATATATATAATTTATATTATTGTTATCTAAAATAAATTTTATTTATTGAAGGGTATATATAATACGAATATAATATTTGATTTTGATAACCTATGTTGGTACAAAATTAGGCTGACATGGGAACATGTAGGGGTAATATGATGTTAAGGAAGATCTTGTGGAATATCATAATATTTTGGACCACATCAAGGTTGCTTCCCAAAAGGGATTGCCCAAAGGTATTAGATTCACTTCACAAACCAGAAGTACTCTGCATCCCTTTTCTCCTTTTAGTCTCTCATAAGTCATAAACATCATATTTAATATCTTGATACGTGTTAAAAATATTAAAAGTTTATGGGTTTTTTTAAACGTTAATTCCACTAAATATCCAAAAAATCATTTTAGTGCTTAAATATTTTAGTTTTTAACGTAAAGAAGATGTTATTTGACTTGTTGAACATGACATATATATTGCCTTTTCAACTAGTATTTTTTTAACGGTTGAAGCTGCTTCGTTTAGATAACTTATAATATTATTTTTCCAACAGAACTTCACTCGTATTTTGTATTTGATTTTATTAAAACAATTATGGTGATATATCCCTTCGTGGGGACTTCAGCCATGAAATCTCAGTTATTGAATAATCAAACCATATAAGTTTCTTCTAGAGAAGTGTATTATTTTATAGTGTTATTAAACATATACAAGATATGATATTTATTATACTCCTATATTTGTATATCTAATTGTATTCTAATCATGATAAGTACTTTATTTCCATTTCAAACGTCCTTTTTTAACATGTATTCTAACAAGGTTTAAGAAGCAAAAAATAGATTTTTACAATTGATCGAGCCGTCTTCGCCTGTTAAAACTTTGTTAATTGTAAAGAAATTGATTTTTATTTTCACTTGAAAAACACGAGAAAAGCAAACAATTTGCCCTTCTTAATAAAATAAAATAAGTAAAAGGATTCCTTGTAGGCTATTTCTTTACAACAAAATTATTGTTTAAAGATGCAACTGATTTGCTCCATCATTTTTTTTTCTTGTTTCTTATCATATAATCTTATCTAGTTGATTTTCCCTCTCTCTTTAGCGATTAGCTAGGGTGGTGTGCTCTTTTAAGTTGGAATAATTTTTAATAAAAAGAATTTATAATTAAAAAAGTTATAATCTACTTTTATTAATCATCTCATTTATACTTTGTTAGATATAAACCTGATGTCGTCTATAAGATTTCAGGTATCCTATACAAGTATTAATGACATTCATTAAAACATGTAATTATTAAGAGATTGAGAATGGGACTTTCACAACTTGTTTTTTTTTACTTAACGAGTCTGCTCCATAACGTGTAATTACAAGTAAGTTTGTATGTATATTTTATATATATGTTAATTGACCAAAAATACCTACAAAAGGAAAAAAAAAACTTACGCCCTCTTTAGAACGTGGGCTCTGTATGATCGCCCAGTACCCTATACACATGATCCTGTCTATACACTTAATCTTTTAGATAAATACGAGACACCTTCCACAAAACTATCCTTTAACAAATAAAAAACAACTTAATTATCTACGTAAAAGAAAGATATATAGTTAGTGCTTTTAAGGTGATCTTAACTATACATGGGACCATTTGACAACCTCTCACTGGAGAGCTGTGACCCATTCGTATTGTAGCTAGCGTGATAGGCGTTTCTTAATAGATCCTAAAATTTATGTATATTTTTATATAATTTAGAAATTAAGTTAAGGTAATTTTGAATTTTTTAAATATCTTAAGAAATACGATACAGATATGAAAAACTATAGTTATTTGATTTTTTATAAAAAGGTTAAAGCTACGTAATTATAATACATAAAAAATTTGATTTTGAATATTACAAGTCAACAAATTCAAAACTCCCAGTCTTATATTGTTTTTAAAGTGCTCGACAAGAAGGTCAATAAATACATATGTGATGCACAAATGCACGAAATTAATTAAAATTGAAGATACGTCAATTTTAATATTTCGAAATTATATCAAACACTGCAACGCAGATATCAAAATTATAAATTTTATTTTTCTTTTTCTATTAATAAACTACCCCATAAACTACTTTCTATCAAGTTTAAAACTATGTTTAACTACTTCAAACATTAATCACGGTATCATTTGTGTACACACTAATATATGTCATTTTTGACTCTGGGTCTGTTCTTCTTCGTGTGTTTGATTTTTGTCTTCTCCTTATATTAGAAGCTGGTTGGACAAATATTAGATTGCATATTATATATATCCATATCTTTGAGTGTTCTCATTTTCAAACCTATTAATAATGAATCAACGTCAAACCCACCTAATTCTTAAACGATAAGAACAAAAAGACAACGGTTATTACCTTACTAAATCTTAAAAAAAAACACAAATACGTATATATTATATCTTTTGGTCGTAAGCAATTCTTATAAAACTCATGCATGCTTTCTTGAAATTGACAGAATACTTTTGTCACACATGAACTTGTACATATTCTCAAGTTACCTATTAAAAAAAAACTTTTAATGCATCCTTGACCATCTAGAAGTGAAGGTGACACTTTAACGGGATAAACTTTATTTAATCAAGACCATACATTATAAATCCAGTTTAATTAGATAGCACTTTTAATTAATTTGTGTTTGTTATTCCGGATGTCTGGTGCCGCCTTGACATAATGATATATTGCAAAGTTGAAAATCAAGGTATGATGTCATTGTTAGTCCATTTAAGAACACAAAACTATGTGCTGAGAACATTGCTCCAAAACCAGCTTTACTTAAGCACATGTCCATCCTCCCCGGGTTTTGTCCCTGTGAAAGGTAAAACCGATCAAAAAACATATTTTTTTCTCGTTCCTTCACTCACAAGACTGTATATGTGCATTTTTACACAACGCCCACCATGATGTCTCTTCTCCACATCACCCCATCTTTTATAGAAAGTGCTCGGAACCGACTATTATGGATACTCTTGAAAGTTATACTAAGGCTTATATTAGGATTTATGAATTTATCTTACTAGTCTAATAAAATAGTATGTCACGATAACACTTGATATAATTATAGACTATAAAAATTTTACGTTTCCCTCTCAAACTACTTTCACCTTTTTTTATGGCAATTAACTTTCATCTTTTTCTTATGGCAATTAGTAACTAATACACTAATTCATCTATTTTATTACTACCATTTTAATTTTTATTTATTTAAAGTAATAATTTAATATTATTTCTTATAAATCCACTTCTCATTTCTAAATGAACAAATACTACATATATTATACCTTTTGAAACTGTTTTACATATAATAAATCATTTTACTAATTAAAAGTATATACAGCTTTGTGATTTCTATTTTTTTAAATTATCTGGCCTCTATAATACATAATACATTGGCTTTTTTATAAAGCTAGTATGGTAATATATAGGTAAACAATAAAAAACTCCCCAAATAAATTGCACAAAAAGTAAGCTAAAACTAGCTTCTAATATGACTATGATCAAAAACTAAAGATTGGAAAGAACATACTTCACTTTTTTTAGTAGTTTTCCATTGATTTCCACCATCAAGTACAGATTAACAAAAACCACATGATACTGTGTCATAGTCTCTAGACTGTACTTCCTCTAGGAAAACCAAAAAAGGCCCTAAATGCTCTTTCAAATCATAACCTACCAGATCATTTTCTCTTAAATATCCATTAATTACAACAAATTTAAAATTAATTAACCTAATCTATCAGTAATAATAGGAGCACATCCCCTTTTGATAATGGTTTGTCTTGCTTTCATCACCATCATGGAACAAGTAGTTGCTGAAGTTAAGTTGCTTCACTTCCTCAAGATCATTTTGCAATAGGGTTGCATGGTTCTTGATCATGAAACTTTGGTTTTGAGTTTGATCTCCAAAAACATGATCATGAAGGCCTATTTGATAATCTTCTTGCTTGATTTGATACTTTTGCTTCTCTTCATCATGATCTTTAATGTAATTCCCATGATTGCTTTGGCTCAAGCAACTCCCACCTTCAGAGGATGAACAAGTTGTAGTACTTCCAAACATGAGCATGCTTTCTTTCATAGCTGATGTAGTATGATAATATTCCTGCATTGGACTGTTGCACATGCTATAACACTCATCTTTAAACCCTATATAGTTATAACAGTTACCATTAACATCAGCATTGTTGTTGCATATCAAGTTGTTTGCATTGTGTTGTGGTGGAGGTGGTGACTGAAGATCACTAACAATGTTGTGACCATCATGAACAAAGAGAGAGTTAGAAGTGTTGTCAACATTCATGAAGTTAGGGGTGAAAGTGTAAAATGATGATGGATTGTTCAAGAATTGGTGTGATGTATGATGATCATTTGATGGTGGAGGTACTTGTTGGAAGGGCATAGATGGAAAAAAGGTTGATTTTTCTTGAAGAGAAGGAAGCATAGTCAAAAGCTTCTTCTTCAGTTTGGTGTTCCAGTAATTCTTGATGTCGTTATCGGTTCTTCCCGGTAGCTGAGCTGCTATTACCGACCATCTGTATATGCATTTTTGGGAAAAACTAAACTCAGAAAACAATCACATAGCAATCAAACTTTTCATAAATAAAAGACACCTAACAACTGCTTTCTAAGAGACTAACTGCATATGTATATATTATCTTATCATGCATGCACCTATAGTTTTCAAGATATTATAGAATCTTTTTCTAGCTAGAGGGTAATCAATCATTGTCTGTGAACACATTTTCTCTCTCCACCACATGTTTTTTTGCATTAACATTTAACTCTCTACCTTCTCACATGAAGTTTGACCTAAATTTTAGTTGGAGTTCATATGTATTTCAGTGATAATAATCATTTGTAAGAACAATAAAAAAAAAAGATATAGATTCAAAAGTTGAAATAAACCTGCTACCAATGCTAGCATACAAGTTGCAAATGATCCTATCTTCATCATCAGAGAATTCACCATGTCTAATATTGGGTCTCAGATAGTTCAACCATCTTAACCTGCAACTCTTTCCACATCTTTTAAGACCTGCAACTCAAGATCAAAACCCACATCACAAACTAAAAACCCTTTTGTGTCTTCAAGAAATACATAAAAATTAGGGTTCTTGAAAGAGAAAGTTACCAGCTTTTTGAGGTAGAGCAATCCAATTACCACCAGTTCCATATTTCTCAATGAAATCTTTAAGTTTTGCATCTTCTTCAGGTGACCATGGGCCTTTCTTCACATTTGCTTTGTCACAACAAGGGGCTCTCCCCATCTCTCTCTAGTTAATTATCTCTCTCTCTCTCTCTCTCTCTCTCTCTCTCTCTCTCTCTAGTTATCTCTCTCTCCTTTATCTCTCTTTAAGTGAATTGACAGATATGTTTGGTGGTTTTGCTAGTTGGCTTTTTATGGAGGGAGAGACTTTGAAAAGCCTTGTGGGATGAAAGTCAGTAAAGAAAAGATTTTATAAACAACATGGTAACACAAGTCAAACTCAAACAAGGAGATTGGCTTATTAAACTTTGGGATATAAAGTATTAATTAATTAATTAATTATTCATTTTCAATAAAGTTGTAACTTATTTAATATGCGCTATAAGTTTTGTTTGCTTGTTGCAACATCTTTCCTACAAATGAACTTTATTTTGTCATTTTAAGTTTTCATACTCAGATGCTAGTTTGGTTTCATATTAATTTGCTAAGTAACAAATTTGATTGTTGCAAATGGTTGCTTTTTATGTAACTTATTTACTTTCTAATAACTTTATTTTATGCGTTTTTTTAACTTAATATCCATTTTTTCTATAAAAAAATTAAAGTTGGATGACATTATTTTTCATACATAAATATATTACTATGTCACAAATATATTAAATTTCCGTTTACAAATGTAAAATTAACTATTACGATGCAATGTGATTTTAATATTATACTAATCTTTATTCTAAATTTACAGTTTGTATTTTTGAATAAAAGCCGTAAAATGAAAATAAACTATGATTGATTTCATATATGTAATGTTGGTGGTAGTTGTTAATGGAAATTTCCATATGCAATTATCTTCTTACTTCTTCTTCGAGAACATAAAGTCAAGGGATTAAGAAATCAAATAACAACTTGATGGCTATAGAATAGACATGCTTTCAATGGTCGCACCTTCTAGAACGTATATATTGATTGCTTAACTTCGATGGCTTTATTTTTAAGTATGTTATTACATAGAGTAAAATGACTATATAAATATATGGAGTTATATACATATATGAAACGAAAGCTCATATACATCTACTACTATTAAACTAAATCAGTTTTTAATTTACCGAATCTCAGAATTTAAACTTGATATTTTTCAAATAGTTTTAAATTCTTATTACTAAATTATCAACTCGAGTAGAATATGAAATTACATCTAGTTGAATGCAATTCGATTTAGAAAAACATAATTTAATGTTTAACATCCTTTTGGTAGTAATATTTCCTTCATCAATAGCAATCTCTTTAGTGTAGTATCAGTCTTATCTATTAAATGCCTTCTCTAGGATTTCTTTTTTTATTTAACGGTCAATTGAATCACTAACGGGCCATTGACCTACCTGATTATATTCATTACTCGAGTAGACAACTCAAAACCATATCATTAGGTGTTAAGCGACTTGGTAAAATCATCTTTGAGATTAATTAGTCTAAATAGTTGAGTCAGACTTCTACCTGAATGAGCTCATTGCGGTATTGTCAACGTGGAATTAGAAAAGCAAAGTCGAACCTCCTCTACGGGCCTATGAAATATGTTCATTTGGTTCATTTTTCTAACAGTGAACTCTACTTTTGTCTCTCCAATCCACGTCTATTGCAAACAATTGGCCCGACTTGGGCTACTGGTTCGAACTGGTTTTTGTTATCTTTATTTTTTTCCTAAATGGTTAAAAGATTATTGACGGACTATTAGCCAACCTGATCATCTCTAATACTCGAGTACGGAATCCAATATCATTCTTATTAGGAGGAAACTCATCTTAAGTGTGAAAACTCTCTAATCCAACTTGAAATTATTATTATTTTTTTTTGTCACAATTGAAATTTAAACCCAAGACATATACCCCTCTATTTTATTAGAGTCTTGAGGTAGATCACTTTAATCATTCGAGCTAATAGAATCTCTTGGATCTCTCTTTTGTCGGAATTGCCTTACGGTAGCATATGTAAGTTTGTAGCGGCAGTTCCTTATATTTGGAAATCATGCATAAAATAAAATGGTATCACATTACAAAGAATCTGGCCAATAACGAAAAAGCATATTATCATTTTTCTTTACGTGTGAGAGGTCAACAAATTTACAATCATAAACCAGAAAAAATGGCTTATGCATTTTATGAAACACTTGTGATGAATGTGATGTACTTTCATATTTACCAATAAATTCTATCTTTCAATTTTAAACTTTTTAATTGTATATTTATTCAACTTAA
>BJCO01374766.1:0-14394 GCA_018326465.1 Flaveria floridana | reverse complement strand
TCTTCCCCCACAAAAGCTGTTGGAGAACAAAATGGTGAAAAAGGGGTTAGTATACAAGAGGCTTGAGGAAGTCAGACATAATGAACTCCAGTTGCTGCTAGAGGGTAATCACCCTGATGAATTTGCTTATAGAGAAATCACAACTGTTGAGTTAAGAAATGGGAAACAGGTCAAATACCTGTCTGAGTATTATGGGCCTGAATCATTTTTTGTGGGAGAAGCCGTAGATCTTACTAAGGAGGATCAACTAGTATTACTTGATGCTTGTAGCAGATCTCATGGTTAGTCATATCACCACCAGGTATGAGTGTTGTAACTTTACAAGCAATCAATCTGATAAGCTAATATAACTCAAAAGTACTCAGATGAACACACATTCATGCATAGATGATTTAGTTTAATCACAAGAATTTACTTTTTTAGTATAGTATCATGAGATTGTCTACACATCATATCTGATCATGTAAGACTTTATTGTCGAGTGAAATATGCAACTGATCTCACTAATGTACTATCATTTCTCACATGTTGCAAAACAGATTCATTCCTAAAAATGAATTAACAAAGAAAGACTTTATTTTGTAGTTTTTTGTTTTATATTTTTATCTTTGATTTTTTGATTTTCTACTTTTGTATTTAGTTTTTCCTTTGAAAAGTAAACAAACACACACAAACTACAATCAGGGAATTAACTTTGATAGGTTCTCTTACTATGACCTTTTGGATAAGGAAGGGTTCTGATCATGTTAAGATTCAAAGAACTAAAAAACCTTAAAGCCAATTTTACACATGGTTAATAAGACCAATTGACTCCACTAAATACTCAAACCATCCTAGTAAGAAGGCTTTAGTAAATTGATCTGCCAACTGTTTTTCAGTTGCAATTTGAATCAAAATGATTAAACCTTTTTCAGAGTTAACTCTGAGAAAATGATATCGAATCTTGTTAGGACCATTTTTGTATGGAGTACTAACTGATTCAACGTGAAACCAGAACAAATAGCACAGAATTCTATTTGATTGGCGATCCAATCAGTGAGAATGACAACTAGATTGATCTAACGATTAAACAAACGTTAAGAACGAGTTAAAATCGATCAGGAATGAACTATGAAGTTGGATGGATGAACTGGGACGCTCTGGACGGCTAGAGTATGATAGTATTCGAAGTTTTACGTTTTTTGACAAATTATGTGGTATTTATAGGTTTTTAGTGACAAACTCATGCGTTTGACTCATATGCATGACTGAAGGTTTAGACGTGCGACTGAGTGAATCTTATGTCTCAGTCATACGACTGATCCAGTCACCTGGTTCAGTCGTGCGACTGGTCCATAAGTATGGTCCATTCATGTGTCTGGTCCATAAGTATGGTCCATTAGCATGAATAACCACCTGACTAAGTTCAACACATTTCTGAATCATTATTGACTTAGAACTATGTAGAACAATGTCAAACCTATATATAATGTTCATACATATGAGTAATACTAAATACACTAAGAATATGATATAATCAAGGACAAATAAACATCAAAACACATATCATATTTCATTAAACACTTGCATTACATATGTGTAAGAAATGAAAGACATTTACATTGAAGTACATAAACTAGGAACATCGTGTATCAACAAACTCCCCCTTAGACCTTGTTTACCCTATTGTCTAACATTCTTCACATATTCTTGAAATTTCTTGTACTTCTCCTCTTTTGTGACTCCAGCATGTATGTCAAAAGCAAAACAGAGTCGTATGACATGTTAGAACTGGAGAGCTTGTACAATGTCTTGTGTGTCATAGAACAATGGCCACTTGTATAGCGTATAAACATCGTTTTCTGACAAGTTAGTAAGCCACATTGGGTCGAATACCCTGATAGTCTCTATCTTTCCTTCTCTGTTCAAAACTACGACCGCTTCCCCCGTCCTCCAATCATAATACCACCACTTGAAGTGAGGTGTGAAATCATGTGGCATCTCTCTCAATGGAATCTCAGACATGGTTTTTGGAGGTCTCCACTTTAACACCACCTTCTTTCTTCCCGAGATCGAGTCAACTTCTGTTTTATGAAAAATCCTCCTTGGTTGTTGAGGTTTGAAGTTGACCTATCTAGTGTGGTATTCCTTCTTTAAGCCCATCTCAAGCCATCCCGGCATCTTCCGGGGTATGCATATAACAGATCTAGGCATGCTAATCTATTTAACTCAAATCCAGGAAGAGTCTTCAGATCATGTGGATATCTGAAGTACTCAATCCCTTTCTTCCTTTTCACTACATACACATCTAAATCCTCAAAGTAAGCCTAACTGATAATCTTGCTCGACACCTTTTGATGTTTCTTAACTTTGTACAATTTGGTGTAGGCATTGAGTTTTCAAGGTTTGCGTTGAGCTTTCATTTCTGCCAAACATGCAGCCCATTCAGCTTTCTTTAGATATACATCAGTATCTGCAGCTTGAGCTTTACCTTCAGCCTTTTCTTTCTTAGTCGCCTTCTCATCTAGTTTGTCAAATGTATCACTGCCAAATATCTCACCCAAGTAAGGGATAACATTGCCATCAGGGTCAGTGTACTAAGGATAATGATCTGACGTGACATCCTCTATCTGTTTTTCATCCAATCCTTGTAACTCCTCGTCACTCACTACATCAACTTCTGGAGCATCTTTAATTATCTTGTCTGGGTTGAGTTTGAACATCTCAGCGAGCTGTTCATTAGACAGATCATGGATAATCTCTCCTTCTTTAGGAGTGTAACTCACAGACCATCTCACAATCCCTTGCAAATCAAGAAATCATAGTAAGTTGAGTCTTGATTTGCTAAAGAGGAGCGACATCATACTCATCGGTCTATTGAGTTTCGTCTGTTTAATTAAACAATCAACAATTCACACATTAATCATTAATCAGGACATTAAACATAAATTATCATTAATTACATTAATGTAATACACAATTCAAGTACAAAAAGTTTCAAATACATAAACTATCTTAATCATTACTTTTGTCTTGTACTTGAGACTCGTCAGCTTGAGGAGTAGAGGACGAGGTTCCTTGATCTTGATTCTTCTTAGTGCGCCTCTTTCTCGCTGATTGATTTGAGGCTGATGCGTTAGCACTACCTTTAGGATCATCCTCCTCATCATCATCCTTCTCTTTCTCCTTGCCACTCTCTCCGACTTCCTCCTCATCACTGTCTTCTTCTGATTCATCATCACTTGAATCATCATCATCATCACCATCATCGTCTCCATCTCCCTTAATTTTTAGAGGCTCACCCTTCTTTCCCTTCAGCCTTAATATTATCTTCTTGTTCTTTTTCTCCAACCCCTCAATACTTTTGGCGGATGCCAGCACTAGCTCATTTTAGCTTGCAGGGCCTTGTGAGCTCGAACTAAAGCGCTCTCATGAGCTTCGTTCTTCTCAGTGAGCTGGGAAATTTGCTTGCCCTGTGCTGCATTGACCGCCATCAGCTGATTCATCTAGTTTGCCCTTAGATCATCCGTCGCCAACAGCTTGAGCACTAGCCTGTTAACGCTTGCCAGCTACTCCTCTAACCCAACCGTGGGTAGACTAGTGCCCTATAGAGGTGGAAACTGGGCGGAGGTTCCTTTGTCTTTTCCCCTTCTTGACATAGGGTTGGGCCATTCTTTTCCTTCCTACTGTAGTGAGCAATAAGGTGTGTAGGGATTAGATATGGCGTGGTGTATCCTCGATCGGCATAGAAACTCTATGATCCCGACAAAATCTGAAGCATTCTGAGAAGTAGTGTTGATATAAGCACAGATGTTGTGCTTAGTGCTCATCATCCATCTATCAACCATTTTACTGCAATACACGCAACAAACATGTTAGATCCGTTCACAAGAAAGAATTTTAAGCTTGAACAGATCATATCAAACTGGTTCAATCGTACGATTGAACCGTACGACTAAACTCAGTCGTATGATTGAGCCTCCGACTGAGCTTAGTCGTGTGCCACGACATGCGGTTGAGTCAGTCGTGGGACTGAGTCACTGATTGATTCAATCATGTGATTGAATCATGCGTTTGGCTCAATCGTATGACTGAAGTTCATCAGTATGTCCTGTCGCATACGCATTGTGCGAGTCCAAGATTTTGAATCTTTGTCAAAACAGTCATTTTCATATCAAGATTGGATTCAATAGACGCGCATAGACTCGTTGTTACACTCATTATCTGTTAAGTTCCTATTTAAGTCCATTTAGAGGTCCAGTTTTAGGGTTATAAGTTTTGGTTTACTTCTTAAATCATTCGGACACATTTGTTTGATTTGATGTTAGCATGCATCATGATTTTGTTCACACAGTACCTGTAGATGAATGTAAATCTGTCAGTAATGAGAAATCAATGGAAGTCAAACTGGAAAAATTTGAAAAGGGTGTCTTTGGTAATCGGTAATTTGAGAGAGTTTGAAGTCAAGTGTAGAGCTACGACCAACGGAGCCCCCTTTTTATACTGATTTGAGTTTCAGTCGTGCGACTAGACCCATACGCATGCTTCACTCGTGCGACTGAGTTTCAGTCGTATGAATGACCTATACGTATTCAATCAATCATACGATTCGTTTATACTGAGGATGCCAATCATGCGACTCGGCCATCCTCATGGTCCAGTCGTGCGACTATGCCATACTTGTGGTCCAATCGTGTGATTGGCCTATACTTATGGTGCAATCGTGCGATTGGCCCATACTTATGGTCCAATCGTGCGATTGGCCCATACATATGGTCCAATTGTACGATTGGGTCAGTTTAGTAAAATTACACTTTGTTTGTATCATTAATTCACATACTTATCATTGATAATTGACATTTTGACCACTGATCATCTTAGACATGATCCTTTTAACTGAAAACTTTTTTATCACATCAGACGTGATCCTTTTAAATGAAAACCTTTTGATCACCTCAGACGTGATCCTTTTAGCTGAAAACCTTTTGATCAACTCAGACGTGATCCTTTTAAATAAAACCTATTCATCACCTCAGAGTGATCCTTTTACATTTCAGAAACAAGCTTCTCATAGTTAACGTTCGGCTTGTTTTGTGACATTCACAGAGTTCAGTGTTGTTACATAGTCCGACATCGATTCAATATAGACAACTAAAACAGGAAAAACTTTAATTAAAATTAAACAAGACATATTTTTGTGTTTTTTTTCGAGGTGGGTTGAAAAAATTTTAACATTACTTAAAGTATTTCTTCCCCTGAGCATAACAACATTAAACATTAACACCATTTCTAGAAAGATTCTTATGGAATCATACAGGCATAAACATAATCATTTGGGACCTGTTATATTTGTTTAGATAACAAAGAACGTTATATTTACCCATCACAGAATCTTATTCATCTAAAAGTCAAAAGCACTAACAGGAAATCATGCTAGACCAGTTATATTAGTACATATTGATTTTGAACATCGAGAGATGCAGCCATGATGAGTGTCAGTATTTTTGTCCACCTAAATCCATACACAGATTTTTGACACACATTGGTGATTATTTAGGTTTATTATTTCAACAAGCATTTCCGGATCCCACACATATATGGTAATCAACTTTCCTCAGGGGATTTTTGAGCGGTCTACGGGTTTTTGACAAGAAGAAACTATTCTAAGAGCTTTCAAAGAGATGCCAAGCCTCAGGTCAGTGCCATCGCACAGCAGAGAGGCGCAAACAACAATAAATTCTAGAATATTTAGGTTATACTTATCCTCAGGTCAGTGCCATCGCACAGCAGAGAGGCACACAACCTATCTTTTTGTAAAGCAATTTTATTTTACATATAACGCAACACCAACATTTGTCATTAGCTTGATTGCGTTTCACATTTTTCATGAGCTTTACTTATTTTTATGGTCGTCCACACATATTTGTGGCATTCATTTTGCTCCTCACCCCTTATCGGAAATACGTTGATTGTGTTAACCAGGGATGAGATGGAAACCCACAGCCTGTAGAATGATTTAGTTTTAATTTATTCACCAATGAAGTCTACTAGTCTATCGTGTAGAATCTGCCGACACATCATATAATTGACTAGCAACCCCTAGGTCTACTTTCTCTATGTAATCACAGTAACAGACTACCTTACTATCATTTTTCCTTTATTTGGCTTAGACTTCTCAGACTTATAATTTTCTGTAATTTTTAATATAACATTGTAAAACATTTAAATCTTTTTGATGTCCCAAACAATTCGATCCCTATGTACTATCATTTTCCATAATATAGAATCAATTTCACAGATTTGATGCCTTTGCTTTTCAGCTTATCTGCCGCCCCCCCTTTTTAAGTAATTAAATACTAACTACTGAAACTAAAACTATTCTCCCCCTAAAATTCTAAAACAAAAAATCTTTTTGTGTTTTTTGAAATTTTAAAGACAAAAGATCAAAAATAAAATTAAGAAAAATAAAATTAAATAAAATAAAACATAGAGACAGACTATGAACTTGATTCGCCTGGAATCAAATCATCTTTCTTTTTAACACCATTAACCTCTAATAGATAATTAAATCGAGGTTTATCAAAAGCTTTTGTGTAGAGGTCGGCGTGTTGGAAATCCGTGTTAATTTTAACAACATCGATTAATTGTTGTTCAAAAATGTCACGTATAAAGTGATATTTAATTCCGATGTGTTTAGTTTTGGGGTGTTGGATCTGATTTTTAGTGACAGTAATAGTAGTAGAATTATCAACAAATATAGGGGTGTTGGAAAATTTCAAACCGTAGTCTCGCATTTGCTGTTGAATCCAGATGATTTGTGAACAGCAACTTGCAGTAGTAACGTATTCAGTTTCACATGTTGACAGAGAAACAGACGTCTGCTTCTTACACTGCTAGGTGAGTAATCGTCTTCTAAAGAACTGACACCCCGCAGATGTTGACTTGTAATTCATCTTGTAACCACCATAATCTGAGTCATTATATGATGTTAGCTCAAAGTCATCATCATGAGGATACCACAAACCAAGCGTTGGAATACCCTTCAGATAACGAAAGATCCTTTTTACCCCAATCAGATGATTTACTTTTGGTTTTGCCTGATATCTGGAACAGAGACACATGGCGTACATAATATCAGGATGAGAAGCTGTGAGGTTCATCAGAGATCCGATCATTCCTTGATACATAGTGGCATCTACAAGATCACCATTTTTATCGGGTGCCACATCATGGTTCGTGGAAATTGGAGTACCAGCAACCGTTGCATTCTCCATGTCAAACCAACTAAGGATATCTCTAATATATTTGGTCTGATGCAGGAAGATTCTATTTGGTGTCTGATCTAACTGTAAACCAAGAAAAAACTTCATCTCTCCCATGGCACTCATTTCAAACTCAGTTTTCATCACCGATTCGAACTCTTTACATAATTCTTCTTTTTTGGAACCAAATATTATGTCATCCACGTATATCTGCACCACTAGTAGATCATCATCTTTTTCCTTTATTAACAACGTGCAATCAATTATACCTCTACGAAACCCATGTTTCAGCAGATGAGTAGAGAGTTTCTCATACCAGGCTCGAGGGGCTTGATGGATCCCGTACAAAGCCTTGTCTAGTTTATAAACTCTATCCCGATGATAAGGATCTTCGAATCCTTTGGGTTGACTGACGTAAATTGTTTAACGGATTTCACCATGAAGAAATGCACTTTTCACATCCAATTGATATACTTTGATCTTCATAAAGGATGCATAGACTAGGAAGATTCTAATTGCTTCCATCCTGGCCACTGGTGCAAATACTTCATTGTAGTCAACTCCTTCAACTTTCCAGAACCCTTGAACAACTAGCCTAGCCTTGTTTCTTATTATGACCCCTTGGTCATCCTTCTTACACCAAAGAATCCACTTAGTTCCAATCACCTTTGCACCTTTTGGTCTGTTCACAAGTGTCCAGAAGCCTAACTTCTTAAACTGTAGGAGTTCTTCTCGCATGGCACTTACCCATGCCTCATCCTTTAAGGCATTGCTTACATACTTGGGCTCAACTTGAGACACAAAACATTGATATGCCCTATCGTGTATGTACCCCATTTCCATGACCGCAACATAGTCAGCTGAGTATAGCTGATTTCTTGTCTGAACTCCCGAGAGAAGATCCCCGATGATGTTATCCAGGGGATGATTCATATTAATCCTAGTTCTAGGAGTTGTGGGAACTGCTACTTCATCATCCAGGTTTTGAATCACATGTTCAGTTTCTATGGCTGTTGAATTACTAGGTTCAGAAGTTCCAGTCACTTCATATTCAGTTGCAGGTGTACTCCTAACAGTGGTTACCTGTTCCTCATGGTTCACATTCTCGTTAGCAACTTCTGCATCATCAGAGGAGGGATCTCTTATCTCTAGATCTCCCCCTGAAGGGCTAGAAGTACCTTTTAATGGAGCCGAGGATGTCGAGTCTCGAGTAGGAGTATTCAGAACATTGTACATCATTTGAGCGGCCACCTCGTCATCAGAATGGGAAGAAGGTAGAATATAGGATTTAGAAAATCCATCATAGTCAAAGAAGAAGGAAGGTCCTTTTCCAGCAGGGAGGGTGGTGTATCTTTGGAAATCAACATTGCACCACACTTCTACCTGACCCGTTGAGTTATTATAAACCCTTTTTGTCTAGTATACTGTAACCAAGAAAGACACCTTCTTCTGCCTTCTCACAGAACTTCCCAGACTGATTTTTCTTTAACAGCATGCAGGGGGCTCCAAATGGTTCTAGATACTCCAAATTGGGTTTACGTTACTGGAGCAACTCATAACAAGTTTTTACATGATGTTTGACCACAAAGACTCGATTAAGAGTATAGCATGCGTTAGCCACTTCCTCGTTCCAGAATTGAACCGACAGTTTTAAGTCACCTAGCATTGTCCTTGCTATTTCTATCAAGCTCCTATTCTTTCATTCAGCAACTCCATTCATCTGTGGAGTAAAAGTAGACAAGAATTGATGAACAATCCCTTTCTCTCTATAGAATACCTCCATCCACTGATTCTTGAATTCTATCCCGTCGTCTGAACGTATTTTCCTCACTTTCAGCTTGTAGAGTGACTCCAATGTGGTAACTATATGTTTGAATGATTCAAATGTCTCTGACTTCGCTTTTAGAAACATTACCCAAGAGAATCTTGAATAATCATCCACCACCACAAAGCAGTACCAATCTCCAACAATGTTCTTTGTGCTGATAGGGCCAAACAAATCCATATGTAGAAGCTCAAGAGGAATTTTAATTGAATGAACTTTCTTCGATTTATGAGACTTCTTTGTCTGTTTCACTTTCTTGCATGCTACGCAGAAATCTGGCTGCTGGAAGTTCTTGATAGTAACGCCGTCCACCAGGTCATTCTAAACCAGATGATTCATCTTCCTGGGTTTGATGTGTCCCATTCTCCAATGCCAGGAAACTGAATCCGTCTTAGTTGCTTTTGACACTAAACACTGAGCAGTAGAGTCAGTTGTGGAGGCTTTTGAAAGGTCCAAGACATACAGGTCGTTATATCTTAAGGCCGACATTAGAACTTGCCCGTCCTGGATAACATACTCCTTCTTAAGTATGCAACACTTTTTATTATCAAACACGACCTTAAAGCCCTTATCACAAATTTGTGAAACAGAAAGCAAGTTGTTTTGTAATTACTGAACATAGTTTACCTTGTAGAACTTTACCTTCTCGTTTCCCACTTCGCCTTGAGCGGTGATATATCCTCCTTTATTTCCTACGAAAGATACATGTGCCCCTTTAATTTGCTTGATGTTGAAAAGGAGGGACGAATTCCTGGTCATGTTCCTGGAAGCCCCATTATCAATAATACAGGTATTAGTGATAGCGTTGTAGCGGACAACCTGTATAAAGAATGGAAATGATTAGTTCAGGTTTGGGACCTAAGCCTTTACTGGCTTGGGTTTCCCAGAGATATCACATATCATGAACTCAACCCACTCACATTCGGAGAACGAGGACATATCTTTCTTCTTCTTGTCCTCTCTATCAGACACATTACTTGATTTTTCTTTCCACAAACCAGTTTTGTGCAAGGCATGTTTGTGGTAAACAGACGATTGGCTTATGGTTTGAACTTTTGGTTCACGAATATTCCTAGGTTTAACCTTAGGTAACACAGCTTCGCTTTGAGCTTGTCTGTGTTGCCTTTAGTATCTCGGGGGAGTATTAGATCTATTTTTAAAAAACTTTTGTTTTTCAAGAAAAAGTTCAATTTTTCTTTTAGGTGTCTGATAATGAGGACAATTTGGAGAAATATGTCCTCGTTTTCCACAATTGTAACAGGATCTTCAACAGGTTGGGGAGAACTTTTGTGAGGGGGTGAGTATGGTCGGGGGCTGGTCTTTTTCTCTTCTTTCTTAGATGCTTCACCTTCTTTAACAAACTTAATTGGTTTGACATTTTGAACATCTTTTTCTTTCATTTTATCAATATTTTGATGATTAACACGTTTAGGGTTTGTTGGTTTAGATTTTTTAGGTTCTAAAGTAGACATTTGTGAACCCGACCTAACATTATCCTTTTCAACTTATCACACAAATCCTCTATAAGCACCTTATCTTTTAATCCCGAAGTAGTAGCCTTCAGTTCAGTGACACACTGCATAGGTTTACCTGTGGACTCTGGATCACTGACGAGAGGAGTAGTCACCACATGATCCTTCACTAGGTTATTATTTATTGGTCTACATTTAGTATTTAAAAGGATCGCATGTGGAGGCGGCACTACTTTATATCCCAGACCTTCTCCACTGTTACGTTCTTTCACTAAGTTCTAAACTATGTGAGAGGAACTACCTAAACTATGCAGTTTTTGATTTAACGACTCAACCTCGACTTGCAAAACTGCTTTTTCCTTTTTAGTTTCCTCTATAGTAGTTAAATAGAACTTAATGTCATTTGATTGATTTAGGGCAACAACCTCGGTTTCCCTTAGTTGTTTCCCTAGCAATTCTATCTTTTCTTTATAGCTACACTCATTTTGTTTTAAAACACGGTTTGCTTCAGTGTAGAGTTTTAAATCATTTACCTGATTATCATTGTGTTCTAATAACCTAGAAAATTTTAAGTTAATGCTTTCTCTAAATTTATAACATTCCTCCCAAGCATGTTTATCACATAATTCGTCTTTAGAGTATACCTGTGCCGAACTAGACGAATCAGCCATAAATGCAGATTCAAACTTTTCGATAACTGGAGATTTTGAGTTTGCGGCACTCAATTCTTCTTCAACAAGATGATCTATAACATCCATAGCTTCTTTAATATCTGAACGTGCATGCTCAACTATGATGTCTCCCTCACTCGCAGATCCATCATCCAAATAATCCACTAATGCTACATTCAATTCTCCTTCAGATACAAATAGGAAGGACTAGACTTGTCCTTCATCTCACTGAGCGACCATAGCTTTCGACTCTTTACTAGATGATGCCCCATTCTTCTCTTTTTCTTGATGGTTGATCGAAGAAAAAGGGTTACCGTTACCAGTCTTCTTTGGCTCTACGTATTCACGTTTGAAATACCCCTTTTCTCCACAGTTGAAGCATGTGATGTTGGTTTTATCAAAGCCAAACGTAGTTTCTTTAGTGGCAACCAAGTTCTGCCCTGTCTTCTTAACAAACTTTTTGGCTCTCCTCAGCGCACTAGCCAAAGCCCACATTATATCCATATGCTCCAACTCAGTCTCATCCACCTACTCGTAGTCCTCGTCAGCAAGATGACAATTTTCCCAGTGACTAACCCATCATAAGAATGAACCACTGCAGCTAGAAGATCCATGTGCTCTTTGGCAACTTCCACAGTGACATTTCTGAGATTCTCGGTCTTCAGCTTAGTTGGGTTGGAATCAGGGACAATGTATTGGGTTCCAGATGAACCTAACGCTTTGCTTCTCGAAGAACTGCTTTGGGAAGGAGCAGATGAATTTGACACAAATGTCGTTTGTAGCGGTGCGCCTGTTGAAGCCGGAGTAGGAACAGAATTGTATAGTGAAGGATTCTGAGTGTAGGATCCTTTCTTAGACTTGTATTTCAATCGTAGTTCCTCATCCCTTAACTTCAAGATAAAATCATTTATGTCTAAAGTTGCAAGAGTGTCATGTTGTCTCGGATTAGACATAAATGGATCCCATTTGTTCGGCAGACCATCAGCAAAGCCTGAAACTTTATCTTCCATAGATGTAGTCACACCATGAGTATGCAACTCACTCATCAAATGATAAAATCTATCAATGATGTCATCTAAGCTCTCATTTCCTATTGGAGAGAAATTATCAAATTCCTTTTTAAGAGCTTTAGCCTTCAGCGCCTTCAAGGTTGCATTACCATCGTATCTCTTTTCTAAAGCTTCCCAAAACTTCTTCGACTTCTTGTTCTCTAAGAATTGATGGAATATATCCTTCGGTATCGTCTGAGTCAACAATGTATACACTGACTGGCACAGTATAACCAGTCTTAATAGTTGTCCATAGATTAGGGTCTACACCATTCAAGTATATCTCAAACCGCTGCTTCCACTGTGGGTACTCATCCAATGTCAACAACTTCGGCGGTTTGTCGTGCTTCCCTATCTCATTTTCCAGAAGAAGAAGATTCTAGATACGCGAGTCTTTGCCGGTAGTGAACGCAGCAAACTGGTCTTCCATGGCTTAAAACTTGATAAACTTAAGACAAGACAAATTCAATCGTGCAATTGAGCAAGGAGACTGGATCAATCGTACGACTTAAGGATGCGAATTAATTCAATCGTGCGAATGAAGAGTGCGACTGAGGTCAAACGACTGGAATAGCTTAATCGTGCGAATGAACAATGCGACTGAGTCCAGTCGTGCAATTGGGGTATGCGAATGGGATTCAGTCGTGCGATTGATCCAATCGTGCGACTGAGACTGTTGTGTTTAAAACAAATCAAATTTTAAATACTTTGACACAAAATACGAGTTTTTTGGAAACCCTAATCTCCCGTATGATGAAAAATCAAAACTTTTAACTCATGCACTCGTCAAAAACACATTTTGAAGCAAAAAGGTGACTCTTTTGATTAAAAACGTCAATTTTAACACCAAAACTAATCGAATCCACGCAAAATCACAAGCCTAGGCTCTGATACCACTTGTTAGGACCGTTTTTTATACGGAGTACTAACTGATTCAATGTGAAACCAGATCAAATAGCGTGGAATTCTATTAGATTGGCGATCCAATCAGTGAGAACGACAACCTGATCGATCTAACGATTAAACAAACGTTAAGAACGAGTTGAAATTGATCAGGAATGAACTATAAAGTTGGATGGACGAACTGGGATGCTCTGGACGGCTAGGGTATGATAGTATTCAAAGTGTTATGCTTTTCCACGAATTATGTGGTATTTATAGGTTTTCGGTATCCATTCGTATGACTGAGCCATTAGCATGGTTCAGTCGTGTGACTAACTCATGCGGTTGACTCATACGCACGACTAAAGTTTCAGCCATGCGACTGAGTCAATCTTATGTCTCAGTCATACGACTGATCCAGTCACCAGGTTCAGTCGTGCGACTGGTCCATAAGTATGGTCTATTCGTGCATCTGGTCCATTCGTGCGTCTGGTCCATAAGTATGGTCCATTAGCATGAATAACCACCTGACTAACTTGAACACATTTCTGAAACATTATTGACTTAGAACTATGTACAACAACCTCAAACCTATATATAATGTTCATACATTTGAGTAATACTAAATACACTAAGAATATGATACAATCAAATACAAATAAACATGAAAACACATATCATATTTCATTAAGCACTTGCATTACATATCTGTAAGAAATGAAAGACATTTACATTGAAGTACATAAACTAGGAACATCGTGTCTCAACAAATCTCGATATGTTTTGTTTTTGAATGTTGGACCAGATTAGCTGTAATGAACGTAGCAGCAGTGTTACCAATGTAAATTGGTGTTTTAAGAAAACTGAACCCATAATCCAGCAGTTGGTTTTGTAACCAAAGGATTTCAGAACATGTTGCTGAAGCAGCTATCTACTCAACTTCTGCGGTTGAAACAGAGACTTTTTTTTGTTTCTTGCATTGCCACGAGACTAATCGGGGACCTAAAATGTAACACCTCTGAAATATGACCCAATTGAAAACCTATAAATGTTATAAAACTCAATAAAAGTCTGAATTGAGTTGGGCTTAAAAAAGAAACCTTGCAAAACGAAACTAGACTTTTGGGCCCAATAAGCCCAATAAGGGCCCAAACTTATAAAAAGGCCCATTTAAGGCCCAAATGCACATTTACGAACTAATTAAATGAGAAACCATGAAACAATGAATTCTTATGTGATTTGAAACAACTATGG
>BJCO01374749.1:0-10182 GCA_018326465.1 Flaveria floridana | reverse complement strand
AGACTTTGTCTTCTGCTCTTTCATCAGACTTTGTCTTCGGAAGCTCAGACTTTGTCTTCAGCTCTTTCATCAGACTTTGTCTTCGGAAGCTCAGACTTTGTCTTCAGCTCTTTCATCAGACTTTGTCTTTGGAAGCTTAGACTTTGTCTTCGAAAGATAGTCTTCAGCTGTTGACTTCAGCTGTTGTCATCAGCTGTTGCCTTTAGCTGTTGACTTCAGCTGTTGGCTTCAGCTGTTGTCTTCAGATGTTGCCTTCAGCTGTTGCCTTTAGCTGTTGCCTTCAGCTGTTGACTTCAGCTGTTGTTCTTCAGACTCTCGGAAGATCTCATACTTAGCTTCGAAAGCCCTTGAATGTAGTACCAAAATGACTATGTGAAGTGGTTTTGGTTGCACCAGCCTCATCATGACCCAACACACAAAAACATGTCAACCACATGCAAAACCCTAACTTTCCTAAAAAAGAAACTTTTAGGGCAAAACCCTAACAAATCAAATCTAGTTGAACTTTTAACCTTATAACACACCTATTTACACCCAACAAGATTTTAGAGCACATAGCTTATCACTTGAATCTTGATGCTAGGGTGGTAGGACTGAATCATTTTTTATACTCGATGATCCGTTGCCTGAAACCTAAGGTGAGCTCTAGTGTCCTCTTTTTACTACTGATTTGGGATGAAACATGCTTGTTTGAACTAAAATTATTATTGTGCTATTTTTTGATGCTTATAAGTTATGGATAATGTTTGAATATGCTCTTAACTCTATCATAATCCTTAATTCTTATGTGAAACGCTTGTCCTATATGGGTAGATCTACTTAGGGAATCCCCCACACACAGTGCCTTTCGAACAGGAAGGGTACCCCACTGAGATCCTGAAGGATCGTTTATGTCATGTAATAGGTTTTATAAGATACTATGGTGAACCATCCGGCATATATGGTACATTGTTTTGAGGCTCAGTCCTCCCTTCGGGGTTAACCGGTTTAAACATAACTTTAGATGAGGCTAACCGGGATTGAGTGCATGGTTGATTGTGACCCCAGAACAGTGATACATTAATTTTTGAATTTAACTTATGGACTTTGAAGAGTCCTCTTGTTTTTAAACTTTAAGCACTTTAATTCACCAACGTTTTAGTTGACACAAAAATCTTTTTGAGCATGTTTCAGGTAATCCCTAATGGATCTGGCTTGATTGGAGAAATGGACTCGAATGACCTAGAAATACGACTACCCTTGGCATTACTTGACTGTGAAACATTTCAACAATTTGGATTATATTGATTAAAACACTGAATACTTATGTAATGAAATTGTAATTTGTGTGACGGGCTAGATTGTTACAGCCCGGTTTGACTTTAACACGTAATGTCATTTTATTTCTCTCCTTGTGCGTTCTTGTGATGGTTTGTTTCCACTGTCATATATGTTGCTAGTCTGTGACGTCCCACCCTCCTTTGGCCCGGGGTGTGACAGATTGGTATCAGAGCCACAGGTTGTAGAGAAATCGGGAATACCTTAGTAGACCCTAGACTACAACCCTGATACCCTAGGATTGTCCTTGCTTGGGTGAATGTTGGGGTAAGCGGGTTGGATAAATTGATGATTACACTTGATCAACGTAATCATGAATTTATTGGACATGTGAATTCTAGCACATCCCAAGGGTGTGAAACTTTGGATTAAAGGGCTTAGGAAATTTTCTTAACACGGTCTAAAGATAAATTTCTATTGGACTTTTATGTCTGTTATTGCTCGATGATACTACCGCTCATTGACACTACTGCTTATTGATACTACCACTTGATACTACTGCTATATGATACTACTGCCATTACTACTATTACTAGTACTATTACTATCATTGTCATGAGCTCTGAGAAACAAAATTACTCATGATAATTTTTATAGGATATCGAGACTATGGCTGACCGAGGAAAGGCACATGCACACCCGGTTGACGAGACTGCTCCTGTTGAGACTCTTAAGAGGCTTAAACCCCCGACTGAGTACGAGGCGTACTTGTGAAGATACGAACATCCAAGCTGGCTATCTGCAACTTTTGATGACACTGAGTCATCAGATGACTCTTCCTTGACATCTCCGACTAGGAGCCGAACGCACTCCAACTCACCACATGTTGTAGCGCCTGCCCAATCACCTATCCACCTATCGGGAATAGGGGTGCTTATGTGATCACTCAACCTAGGAAGTGTACTAGACCAAGATCTTCTGTCTCTTTTAGGATGCCTCCTCCTCCACCTCCTCCTGTTAGGGTCCTGATACCGGCACTACCCGTGACTAATCAGCTTGGACACCTTACCCAAGACGAGTACTGGTTGCCACCCAGGCTTAGTTTATAGGATGGGCCAAGCGTTCTTGCCGATGATCGATACTCCCAGTCAAGCCGTCAGGCAAGTGACTTCGAACCTTCTTACCCCACCTTGAGTGAGCTGTTGAAGATCATCCAGCGCCACGAACTGACCCTCCAGCACGCCATAAGGACATCACAATATGCTCAGTTCCAGGCGATGATGGCATCGCATAGCATGCAACGACTGGAGCAGGAACAGAAGAAGAAGAGCTCCAGTTGGTTCGGATGGCTGAAAAAGAAGTGGATGTGAGGCAGTAGTGGTGTTTATCAGCTAAATAGTTGGATTTGAGACTGTTTGAAGAAACTATTTTATTTATCTATATCAGAAACTATTATTATTATTATGGCGGTGATGGCACCTTCCAACTTGTGAAACTATGACACTATTAAATTCTGTTGGTTGACGTTATGATTGAATTCTCTAAGAAACTATTTATATTGATGCTACAAATGCAGGGAAACTGGATTTGAATTGCAATATTATACATTGAAAATTTTATTTGTGTGATATGATTGATTCACTCCATGTGATTGAAGAAAATCTATATATTTATCTTGTGTCGTGTTATGCGTATTATACCATCATGTAGTTAGTTAGCATGACTAATAAGGGTAAAATTGACATGAATAGGATACTTGAAATCAAAATATATGAGATGCTAAATGAATTTATCTATTATGCTATCAGAATGTCGACTCGACGAGGAACTCACATTAGGAGACGAGGAACTACTAGAGGTCGACACGTGGGAGCTAGACACACTGGGAACCAACCACCTACTCCACCTAGGACACCACGTGGAGGGAATGTTAACCAGGGAAATGATGAAAGGATTGCCAACCTAGTGGCACAACAAATTGCAATTACCATCCCTATGATCATTGCCCAGATCAACGCTGACCGAGGAAATGCAACCGGAACTGGTGGTCCTGAGAATACTGAAGCCAACAATAAGGAAGCCGAAGCTTTAAGGAATAGGTGCTCTTACAAGAAATTCATGGCCTGTAATCCGAAGGACTTTTATGGGACCAAGGGTGCAATTGAAACATATAGGTGGCTGGATGAAATTGAAGCTGTGTTGGATATTAGCGAATGCAAGCTTGAGCATATGGTGAGATTTGCTGCCCAATCTCCCAAGGGACCAGCACTGGAATGGTTGAAAACCATCATTCAGCCCTGAGGCAGGAATGCCGTTGGTAGAATGAACTGGTCTGAGTTTAGGGAACTAATCACCAAAAAGTACTGCCCTATTAATCAACTGGAGAAACTGGAGGCCGAATTTTTGGTTTTGGAGATGAAAGGACCAAACTACACTGAATACATCAACTGATTCTTAGCATTGTCCCGACTGGTACCACACTTGGTGATGCCCGAATCCAAGGGCGTAGCCCGCTTTATTTGGGGATTACATCCAAGGGTTAGAGGCATAGTTCGTTCTTCAAAGCCCACAACCCTACAGGCTATAGTCGATTTCACCAGTATCCTGATCGATGATCTGGTCAGAGCTGGTTGGACTAAACCTGTAAAGACTGAGGATAGGAAGAAGGCAATAGATGAGAAGAGGAAGTGGTTTGATACTAAGAGACCGGTTGGTAGCAGTGGTAGTTCAAGCAAGAGATCTGGAGAAGTTGTAAGGCGTAATGACCAGGGTGGAAAAGCACGGAGACTATACTTGGGCACAAGTCCTTTCTGCAACAAATGCAAATTACACCATCAGGGAGAGTGCAACCCAATGCCCTGTTTTAGGTGCAAGTGAACTGGTCATTTAATTAAAGATTCCACGTATGCGCCGGGGAAATAATGTTATGAGTGTTGAGATCAGGGAGACATGAGGAATAAGTGTCCCAAGCTGGCAAAAGAAAAAGATACCAGACCGAACAAACCCAAGGGAAGAGCATTCGTGATGGATCCGAACGGTGCATGCAAGGAACCCGATGTGGTGAACGGTATGTTCCTCATAAACAACCATCCTGCAACCATTCTATTTGATACTGGGGCAACTGCTAGTTTTGTTTCCAATACCTTTAGGCCTTTGATTGATTTGGAAAAATGCACCTTAAATGATACGTTTACCATCAAATTAGCTAACGGTAATATAATAGAAACTAACAAAATCATCAAAGATTGCAGATTGGTCCTAGAGGGTAATTCATTCGGTATAGACTTAATGCCTATTAAATTAGGAGGTTTGGATGTGGTCGTATGAATGGATTGGTTGGCTAGAAATAGGGATGAAATCGTGTGTGACGAGTGTTTGCTTAAGATTCCTCTAACCAACGGGGAGATGTTAGTAGTCCATGGAGAAAGAAACCACCTACTGTGCCCTATGATATCCCACCTAAAGGCCACCAAGAGCCTCAAGAAAGGGCACACGGCTTTCATAGTCTATGTGATGGGTGCCAAAAGAGAATGAAAGATTGAAGACATACCGGTGGTGTCTAAGTACTTGGGGCTATTTCGTGAAGACCTACCAAGACCTCCTCTGACCCGACAAGTTGAATTCCAGATAGATTTGATACCTGAAGCCGCGCCTGTGGCCAAACCACTGTATCGACTCGCTCCGCCTGAAATGAAGGAGCTGATGCTCCAAATCCAGGAATTACTTGACAAGGGTTTTATACGACCCAGTGTTTCCCCATGGGGTGCCCCGGTACTATTTGTTAAAATAAAGATGGAACCCTAAGAATGTGCATCGACTACCGGGAGTTGAATAAGCTTACCATAAAGAATCGATATCCTCTTCCCAGAGTCGATGTCTTATTTGATCAATTGCAAGGAGCTATCTACTTTTCCAAGAAGGACCCATGATCAGGATATCACCAGCTGAAGATAAAGGAAGAAGACATCCCCAAGATAGCCTTCAGAACCAGATATGGGCACTATGAGTACCTAGTCATGCCTTTCGGATTGACCAAAGCGCCAGCAACATTCATGGACCTCATGAACCGTGTGTGCCGCCCATACCTAGATAAGTTTGTGATTGTGTTTATTGATGATATATTGATCTACTCTCGAAGCAAAGAAGATCATGAGAAGCATCTTCGGTTAATCCTGGAACTACTTAAGAACAAGCAACTATACGCAAAATTCTCCAAATGCGAGTTTTGGATGCGTGAAATCCAGTTCCTTGGACACATAGTGAATAAAGATGGAATCCAGGTAGATCCAACAAAATTAGAGACTATCAAGGACTGGAGATTCCAGAAACCCATACCGAAATCAGACAATTACTTAGGTTGGCCGGTTACTACAGGAGGTTTGTCAAGGACTTCTCTCGGACAGTACAACCGCTAACTGTTTTAACCAAGAAGGATACAACTTATGAGTGGGGAAAGGAACAAAATGAAGCCTTCAATCTATTAAAGGAAAACTATGCAGTGCACCAATCCTTGCCCAACCTGAGGGAACTAAGGACTTTGCAGTCTATTATGACGCCTCGCGTCAAGGATTTAGGTGCGTGCTAATGCAGCGGGAAAAAGTGTTCACGTATGCGTCCAGATTATTGAACGAGCATGAAAGGAACTACACAACACACGACTTGGAGTTGGGTGCTGTAGTGTTTGCTCTCAAAATATGGATACACTATCTTTATGGCACTAAGTGTGTTATTTACACCGATCACAAAAGCCTACAACATATCCTGGATCAGAAAATGTTGAACACGCGCCAGAGAATATGGGTGGAATTATTGAGCGATTACGAATGTGAGATCCGCTATCACCCAGGAAAAGCAAATGTAGTGGCAGATGCCCTGAGCAGAAAGGAAATGGAAAATCCCCTTCGTGTTCGTGACCTAAGGATAAGCGTGTACACTAGCCTTGTTGCTACATTGAAAGAAGCACAAAAGGAAGCCCTAAAGGAGGATAAACTGCCTAGTGAGATGTTAACAGGGATGGAGAAGCGTTTGTAAGTAGACAATGATGGATTGTACAAATGTGAAGGGAGGACATGGGTGCCCAACCATCATGGAATTAGGGATATGATTTTGGACGAGGACCATAAGTCTAGATATTCGGTTCACCCAGGAAGTGATAAGATGTATCAAGACATGAAAACACTTTTCTGGTGGCCCGGATTAAAGAAATCTATTGCCACCTATGTGGGGAAATGTTTGACATGTGCAATGGTAAAGGATGAAAATCAAAAACCATCGAGAACCCTACAGCAACCCTAAATCCCGGAATGGAAATGTGATAACATCACAATGGATTTTATCATGAAACTACCAAGAACATCTCGTGGTCATGATGCTATTTGGGTAATCATGGATAGGCTTACTAAATCAGCTCACTTCTTACCAATTCGAGAGGATATGAGATGTAAAAGTTAGCCCGAATATATATTGAAGAAATAATGACTCGGCATGGACCGCTGCTCTCGATTATCTCAGATCGCGACAGTTGCTTCACGTCATGATTTTGGAGATCTCTCCAACAGGCTCTTGGGACCCGTCTCGACATAAGCACTGCATATCACCCTCAAACCGATGGGCAAAGTCAGAGAAACATACGGACTTTGGAAGACATGCTAAGAGCTTGTGTGATTGACCTTCGTGGAAGTTGGAATAACCATCTTCCCCTAGTGGAGTTCTCCTACAATAATAGCTACCACGCAAGTATTAAAGCAACCCCTTACGAAGCCCTTTAAGGTAGGAAGTGTCAGTCACCATTGAGTTGGAATGAGGTTGGTGATAGCCAAGTGATGGGACCCAACATCATGATGGAAACCACAGAAAAGATAGTCAAGATAAAGGAACGACTAAGAATAGCCAGAGACCGACAAAAGAAGTATGCCGAAAGAAGGCGAAAGCCACTGGAGTTCCATGTAGGGGATAAAGTAATGTTAAAAATCACGCCATGGAAAGGAACTGTAAGATTCGACAAGAAGGGCAAACTAAGCCCAAGATATATTGGATCTTTTGAAATACTAGCAAGAATTGGCCCGGTAGCATACCAGCTCAGATTACCCCAGGAGCTGAGCTACATACATGACATGTTTCATGTGTCAAACCTGAAGAAGTGCTTGGTAGATAAAACCTTAGAGTTGCCCATGAAGGAAGGTAGAATCAATAAAAAGCTAAACTTTATGGAGGAGCCTATAGAGATCACCGATCGACTAGTCACAAAGCTTAGGCGAAGCCGTATACCTAAAGTGAAGGTAAGATGGAACTCCAAACGAGGACCTGAGTTTACTTGGGAGCGTGAAAATGAAATGAGAAAGGATTATCCGCACCTGTTCAAACCCGCCTGTTTGGAAACCTAATCAAAGCTAAAATTCCGGGATGAAATTTTCTAAATGGTGGGAGAATGTAACAACCGAGCCCGAGGTCAACATTCTAAACCCCGATTCTCAACGACAATTGCTACTATTATCAATACCCGTAATATATTTATTATTACTAATTGATTTGTTTTATATAATTGTTAGTATGTGTTTAAAATTCCTAAATGCTACGTTAGGTCTTGCCGGAATAAGATAACTTAACGATCCAAAATTTAACGTAACACGCCAAAATGTTAGAATTAAATTGAAAACAATTAATTTTGTGTATGTTCACATAATTCCCGAATTAATTATGATCATACACATCAAAACCTTAAAAATGTTTAACTATAACTATCACCTAAAATACTACACTACACAACAAAACTATACTACTTATACTAAATTACAAAAAATAAAAATAAAAAAACACATACCCACACACCCACTCTCGGCCACCCCCGTCTCTCCCAATCCCCTTCTTTCCTTGAACCCCACAAGACACCTTACACACTCCACTTCCCTAACTTCACCCCATACATGCAAGATTCAAAACACACACACAACACTCTCTTTTCTTTCTACCTCTCAGCTCTCATCCAAAACACACACATATTCTACACAATTTTAGCAAACTAGTGAAGAACACCACCATTTCATCATCATCCAAGCTAGAACCAAGCAAGGAAGTGCCATTTGAGGGACTTTTGTACACCACTCTTGCAAGAACAAAGTGTTCCAGCCCTTATTAAAAGTTCATCACTGATTTTGGCCTCCTAAAACTCTCAAACTCATGGTTCATACAAGGGGTAAGCTTTAACACACCCGAATCAAGTTGTTTCTTGTATTTTGCTTCAATAAACAACCAAAACCCTTAATTTCTTGTTTCTAGCAGAATCTTACAGCTAAAAACTTGTTCTTGGAGAGTTCTTATCATCACAAAAGGTATATACCATGTTATGTTGGGAAACATGTGGTTAGAACACAAGTTACACCTTAGAAAACCCTCTTTTTACATAAAATAACACCATTTATGTACATGCATCAACCAAGACTCATAACCTGCTCAAAAATAACTTTTGAACATGTTAATAATCTTATTTTAAAGTTATAGTAGTGATTAGGTGATGTTTGGGTATCAATAGTAGGATTTACACTAGTGCAAATGGTGTAAATCATCAAATTATTGCAACACATGCATGATGCATGTTAGATCTGAGAACTTTGATGTATTTTCAGTAGATTTGGGATTATTGAATATTTTTTAAGTTCATATGATGGCTGGAAATATAAAAGTAGGAGCTAGGGCTCAACATGGACTAGTTTTGAGACCCGGAAAGGGTGAAAAATCACTTAGAATTAGAAAAATAAAGGAGATTTCCATTTTTAAAAGAATTCCAGGCTCTAATATGGAAATAATAAGCAAAATTGTCGAACTTGGTGGTATTTGGGTTAAAAACATGATTAAATGAAGTTAAAACGTGGAAAACGGGACTTAATCGGGTAATTTTTAGGTAAAAATTTTAAAAATAGTAAAAGAGACCTAAAATACACAAAGGATAAAATATTTCAGTAGGTTAGGGAATTTGAATCAAGAAATAGGTGGAAGCTAGAATTAAAACGGATTCGGACATTTGGTTCCGGGTGAAAACGGGTTTTGACGGGTAAAACATAAAAAATGACATTTTAATCAAAAGAGATAAAGACCATATTATGACATCTTATTATACTATTTATAAGTCACTAAATGATGTTTAAATTTTAAGTGGATGAAAACAGTAGGATTTAAAACAAACCGTTAAAAATTTTCGGTTTTACCGTAACCGGTAACCTAAGAACATAAGTTCTAATTACTTTAAATTATGTTCTGGAAATATTATAATTTAACATGTTAAAAATTTAATAGTAAACTCCTAGAAACTAACAAGGGGTCATAAAAATCAAGAAATCAAAGAAAACAAACTTTAGGGCAAAAACTGTAAATCTTGAAACTTGAGGGACTAAACTGAAATTATGATCTGTAAACACCTCAAGGATGAGTCTGGAAATATTAAGTTAAAATGAGTCTTAAAATAATATAAAGACCCTTATAGACTCACAAGGACCATATTTGAGTAAAAAATGGAAAGAATACAACTTTGGGGGTAAAATTTGTTGGGTTTGTTAGAACACTAAAACATAGTTTAACCTTTTAAACTTTCAGAAAACGCAGCGGATGTAAAGGATTGTAACATGTTTATAATCTGAAAATTTCGTGTTCTAAATGTGGTTTTAAGATGAAAAACAAAACCCAAAACAATAGGATCTTAAATATGTGAATGGACAAGCTATGAACATGGGTAAAAGTACATAAAATCACAGCCATAATGAGCTGTGAATTCTACCTCTTAGAGCAGCTCAAACTCGACCAAAAGGAGAGGATGGAATGTCCAAAACTCGGCCAAGACTCCAAGGAGGAAGTCCTCAAGTTAGTATACCCGAAGCTCTTTGCAAACACCCTTCTTGCTAGGTAGATTATCACCAAAACAACTTCTAAAACCTC
>BJCO01374719.1:0-13397 GCA_018326465.1 Flaveria floridana | reverse complement strand
GATTAATGTAGTTTACAATTTATTCCATTTATTATTAATATACATTGTAATTCACAAGATAATAAAAAAATTAAATAAACTAGTTAGAAAATAAGATAAATCAGGTAATCTCTAAAAGATCGTTTACAATAAACAAAATCCAGTTAACATAATAACCTTAAATTTACGAGGTGTCACACCTAGTCAATTGGAGTTGAGAAAGCCAAGATGGTGTTATGTTTCAACTCATAATATAAACGAGGATTAAATTCGACGTGAGTGTGTGTTGTATGTGTAGTTGATGAATCAGAGAGGTTAAGGGGTTTGTCGAGAGTGTTAACCCTCATTTATATACTTAAGCATCCCTTCATTTTACTTCTAACCATCCACCTCTTCATACTCTCTTCCAACTTATAAACCATTGTACCGACATCAACCCCAAGTTCATACCCCATTTCAATCTCACCCATTTCATGTTTAACTGAAATATAACTCTCAAATTTGCATCTCTTGCATTGACAATCAAAGCCGAATTTTTAGCCATTTCTTTTCGGGTTTTCAATGGGGAAAACACATCAAAATAGCCCATTGTTATCTCTTCACCCTCTTTTATATCCCTAGAAGCATTAAGAATGACATGATCACCAATGTGAAACCTCTTAGCATTTGGATTACAAGAATGGTTCACAGAAGAAGCTAAAACCCATATCCCAACACCATGATAATCACCATTTTTACCAGAAAAGTTGCTTGAGAATGTTTCTTCAACAAGTGAATTCACATCCAGTATGTTCAACATAACACCCAAATCTATTTTTAGAAAAGATAGTTTGATTTTAAAAAAAATCTAGATAAGAGAAAAATATTACAATTGCTAAAATTCATTTTTAATAGGACGGAAAAATTTGTATGAGTATTTAAATTACTGTAATACCCTTTTTGAAAAGAAAATTAATGTATTGATTTCTAGAAGAAGAACAAGTGATAAAAAAATAGATTAATAAAAGAACAAATCGAGTAATCGACCACCTTGAGCCTTGAGGGTCTGCCCACGGCCCTCCTCAGTCCTCACAAACCTGGAAACAAGAGCAGGCCACCCAATCAGACCTCTACAGTCTACACGACCCAACAACTAAAAAAAATCCGGCCCAAACAAACCGAATTGCTTCTCACGGGGCCCACAATTTTGACCATCCTTTGCTTCTCGAACAGCCCAATTGTCCCCTGCCCAAGCCCATTGAACCAATTATGATGTCATGGTACTGACTTAGTTACATAATGGTCCACGTGTTTCTATTCTTCATCAGGAGATGCATCCCTACCACATATCACTATTCACTAGAAACCTACAACTTAAAACTGTCCTCTAAGCCCCAAACATTCTCTATTCGTCAATTTATTAAAACCAATCTCATTCATTTGTCAAAAAGAACCAATTTAACAGCCGCAGTAACAATTTTCAACGTGATCGTGGAAATTAATTCGATAACATTCATATCCAAATTTTTTTTCACTACTAATGGCTTGCACTTCCGTTTCTCGTGCACTCACATGTCTCGTGTCCTCACATGTCTTTTGATAGAACGGAATGTCCGAACGCATGAACGTCTAACTAGTTTTCCTCAGGCCAGGTCCACGGGAAAAGAAGACAGTTGCATACCCGATCAAACATTGCACTTTCACTATGACGTACGATTATGCTACGATCACAACTAGACCCGGCAAAACAAGCCCATTGCTTTTCTTTTGGGTCCTGATCAAAAGTCAAACGAAGACAGTTGCATACCTGATCAAACATCACAACTCAAGCTCACATGAAGTGATGCCACCTCAAAAGTCACAACCACGTGACCATCATTCTCACTTCTCACACTTTTTACTTCTCAAATTCATAGGGCCATCAATTTAGTTGTGGAGGTGATGGGTGGAGGTGGTGTAGGCAACCGGTGGTGGGGATGATGGAGGAGGTGGTGGAGGCGAGTAAACCGACAATGGTGGTGATGGTGGAGGCGACGAGGGTGAGTAAACCGACGATGGTGGAAATGGTGGCGGAGGGTAGGGGTGTAAACGAGCCGAGCCGAGCCCGAGCTTGCTGAGGCTCGAGCTCGGCTCGTTTGTAGTTATATTTCTAAAGCTCGAGCTCGAGCTCGTCAGAAATCACTCAAACTCGAGCTCGGCTCGGGCTTGGCTCGTTTATCATTAATTTTTTAATTTTTATAATTACTATTATATTTATTTATAATCATACTTATCATATATATATATATATATATATTATATTTTTATATATAATTAATAATATTATTATAAATATAAACAAACAAACAAACATACACAATGTATCCCACTTAAGAGCAATGTCTGGGAGGAGTAGGTGTGGTGAGTCTTTTCTCTATCTTGAGACATAGAGAGACCGCTTCCAAAAAGACCTCCGACTTGATAACATTATTATAAATATATATTTGATATGTAATGAATATTATAAAAATTATATATATAAACAAAAGCTCGTTTAGGCTCGTGAACCAGCTCGAGCTCGATATCTAAAGCTTGGGCTCGAACTCGTTTAGTAAACGAGCCAAAATATGAGCTCGGGCTCGAACTCGTTTAGTAAACGAGCCAAAATATGAGCTCGGGCTCGAGCTCGTTTAAACTCGGCTTGATTCGAGCTTTTTTCGAGTCAATCTCGAGTAGTTTGCAAGCCAGCTTGACTCGTTTACATCCCTAGCGGAGGGGATGGTGATGGTAGAGTGTAAACCAGAAGCTGCAAGAACTATAACCAGAAGCTTACAACTCTGCTATCTGCCACCACCTCGCCATCGAACCGTTTAAGGAACAATGGATGATTGGTACATGTCCGTTTTTGCTTAATCGACTTGAGGACAAGTCGTTTTACCATGCGGGAAGTAATGATAAGAACCAAAATGGAAGGATCAATGGAATAGCTACAATCAAATGGGTTACAAATTGATCCTCTCAATCATATGCACAATTACCTCCCTGCATAATGAATAAATTAGTTAAGTGAGGTAGCGTGCTATATCAGAATACTAACTTAAATATGATCAAATATCTGACCAACACCGGAATATCAATCAGAGGATATTACAAAAATGAACAAGTAAATCAAGTAAGAACAAAGACAAACAAATTTTTGAAGGGGAAAAAACCTTGATCAGAATAATCTCTGGCATAAAAAACCCCTTGGCGCCTGACAAAATGTCAGCGGCCAGTTATTTGATTAATAACGAAAAACAAGTACGACTCGAGAGCTTAAATGATCGCATCTAAGTGTTACAATGAATATTTGAGTGTGTTTGAGTGTTTGTGAGCAGAGATTAGGCGTATGAACGTGAATAATTGGCCTAAAACAATCAGTCAAGCCTCATTTTATAGTTAAACCAAGCTGCTATGATCAACCGATATCCGTGAACATATCCCGGATATCTCGGGGTTCTTCAAAGAATGAGTCTTCCTGAACGTTGGAATCCTCTTTAAACGTGTTTAACCGTTGCCTAACGTCTTCTCCAACTTCTGGGTGTTGACCTCATCAATTATACACGTGCCTATACAATAAAACATGTATACCAAGAATTTTTAGCATAATTTTAAGGATACATCTCGAGATATCAAACCTGCTTGCATATCCTGGGCTCCTGATCAGAATACCGAGTGGAATTTTCACCCATAACAACCTCCATGCTCAATTTAAGCATCTATTTCAAAGGTTAAAATAAAGTTGAAACTTCCAGCAATCCACTAGAATAAATAGGCCTATAGTCGTCCCTTTTTTGTCTAGTATTTTGATTATGATGTTCTTGTATTTGACGATCTGCCTATCTCGAATCAAGCCAACTATCCATTGATTTTTTAGATTTCAATTAATTGAATATTCAAGTTTCTATCATATCATGAAATGCTTAGCCCTTTCATTAAATTCTCCATAAAAAGGAACATAACCGATTGTGCATTTATACCCCTAGATGTTAGAGACATAAGGGTAGGCAACCATTCCATTTTAGCCTTCCAACCCAGAACATTTACCGTTAAGGGAACCCAATTGTTATATGGAAATTGGAAGTCAGGACTCGAGCATGTAACCTGAACTATGACTTTAGACTGGCAACTGAAAAAGGACCCAGACTTATCAAAAATCTAATGCCAAGCATCCTCCTTGTTAGATAAGGAAACTGAGTTTATCAATGTTTTCAGTTGGTGAAGTTCATCTAGCTCAATAGGAGAGAAAGGATTCCATTCCAGCAGGGTAGAAAAGAGGAAATGTCATTTGGCCTTGCATACGATCATGAACTTTGAACACTCAAGACTGGATAGACCAAGGAATTTAGAGGAAAGGGGCTCCGATCCAACCTAATAATCCACCCAACAAACAATGTCTTTCCCAAGCCCCCGTGTCCCCTTGATTGCTTTGTTCAAGTCGAACGTCATTTGCCCCATAGCCTTGGATATTTACTAACTTGCTTCCAATGATCCGATATTGAAGATTTGGAGGGAATCATGTTCCATGATGAAGAATTTTAATGGATAGACCAAACTGTTTTATGCCAAAGCCCTTTTTTCCTTCCTTGAACCTCCATCACCATTTGGCAAGCATGGCCACATTAGTGGAGCCAAGACCTACCCTCCAAAGTCCTTAGATGATATTGATCTAAACCATGATACCAAACATATTTTCGACTTATTTGAGGATCCTCCCCATTAAAATTTGTCTTCTCAACTGATAGAGTTTCTTAAAGACCTAGTTGGGAGCACAGTACAATGAGTAGTAATAAGTTGACAGTGCATTTAAGACGGACCTTTATAGGCTTGATTCTGCCACTAATAGATAAGCAATTCGTCTTCCAAATCGCTAGACGTCTTTGGAGGGATTCAATAAAGGGATTTCAATTTTTTTGCCAAATTCATGTTGTCGTCAACCTGTAAGCCAAGGTATTTGAAGGGAAAGCTACCTTTTTGCAAATGAATAGTCCAATCATTATTCCTATTTCTGATCTTACACATTAACACCAAATAAATTGCTTTTAGACATGTTTATCCGTAGCCCAAAGGCCAAGTAGAAGCATCTAAGAATTCTACGAAGATTTATTGCATTTGACTCCATCCATGTACCAAGAAAAACTACATCATCTGCAAATAGAAAATGTGAAAGCAAGTACCATTGTTGCCAACGGAAATTCCTTGGAACAAACCAAGCAACAAGCCCTTTTGATAATAACTGAGAGTTCCTCCATGGAAATAATGAAAAGAAAAGGTGATAACATATCACCCTGCCTCAACCCTTGAATGCATAAGAATTCTTGAGTAGGAGAACCATTTATTAGGATAGAGACCCGAGCCGAGGAGAGTAAAGACGAGATCCAATTTCTCCATTTATTTTGAAAGTTCATTTAAGTTAGGATCGAGTCTAAAACCCCCCCAATTTAGTGAATCAAAAGCTTTTTCAATATCCACCTTGAAGATTATCCCTTTCCTTCGAAGCCACGAGACTGTTTCATTAAGGACAAGCAGGCCATCTAAATACTTCTGTTCACCAAAAAAGCAGACTGCTCTTCGGCAATAAACCTTGATATGACACCCTTTAGTCTAGAAACCAGCACCTTTGAGATCACCTTGTTGATGCAGCTAATCAGATTAACGGGTCTGAAATTCGAATATTTCCTTGGATCTTTAGTTTTAGGAATTAAAGCCAAAAATGAGGAAGTACAAGCCTGATAAATTGTTTCAGAGGCATAAAAACGATCAAGCATTTAATAATATCATCCTTTAGCCAACACCATCAGGTCCAGGGGTCCTTATTCCCATCGCATTCCAAAATAGCCTTTTTTAATTTCCACCATCGAGAAAGGTTGCACAACAGAAATGGGACCCCAAGCAATGGAGATTAGATCAAACGGGCAAGTGTTTGAGTCTTTAGGCCCAACAGAGATGGGCAAAATTGTTGTCTTCAAGTCCAAATGATAATAATAAGAAAAGATGAGACTATGGGGCCCAACTCAAGTTTAAACAATGTTGCAACTTATATGAGTCTGAGCCTTGCATTAGTTGAATCTCACAAGAAACACTTACTAGTTTCTACCTAACTCTACAAGTTATGATATGAATAAATTTGCCTACCAACTCTAATGGCAATTTTTTCTTTAGATCTATAATTAACTCTCCAATAATGCAAACAACTCACTGCATTCCCAAGAGAATGGAAGCAATATATATACACAAATAAGTTACACACAACACACATGGGAAATAGAATAATTACAAATGAGTACATCAAGAAATAAATATTATTGGTGTGTGACATCCCCCCTCAAGCGGAACGGTGGCGGACCGATACGAAGGCGAGAGCGGAAGAACTCGAACTGAGGGCGAGCAAGGCTCTTTGTAAAAATGTCAGCAACCTGAAGCTTGGTTGGAATGAACTTTGTATACAACCTTCCAGACAAGACAAGCTCCCGAATGAAGTGATAATCCAGGTCTAGATGTTTGGCTCTTTTATGTGCAACTGGGTTTTGAGTGAGAAATAGAGCACTTTTGTTGTCACATAGTAGGGTCGGACGATCAGGAGGTAGAGCATGTAGCTCACGAAGTAGATGGGTAACCCATATTATCTCGGCAGCAGTATTGGCCATCGCTCGGTACTCAGATTCACAGCTTGAGCGAGATACCGTAGGCTGTTTCTTAGCACTCCATGACACAAGATTTCCTCCCAAAAAAATAGAGTAACCATAGGTAGATCTTCGGGTTTCAAGACATCTAGCCCAATCAGCATCAGAGTATCCAAGGATGAAGGAGTGTGGGGATCTGTTGAAGGTGAGACCAAATGCAAGCGTTCCTTTGATGTACCTGAGTATACGTTTAACACATTGAAAATGACACATGGTCGGTTGTTGAAGGAACTGGCTAACTTGGTTTACAGCATAAGAGATATCTGGTCGAGTAATTGTTAAATATTGAAGTGCACCCACAAGTGAGCGATAGTGAGTAGGGTCATGGTACGAATCACCGACAGAGTTGAGAGACTGGCGGGCTGCTAAGGGAGTGAAAACCGGTTTTGAGTCTAACAATCCAGCTCGATCAAGAATATCTCGAGCATACTTGGTCTGTGACAGAAATAATCCATCATCGGTATAAGTGACTTCGAGCCCGAGGAAATAGTTTACGCGACCTAAGTCTTTGATTGCAAATTCCTGGTGAAGTCGACTGATGAAAGTGCGCATGACAGAGTCTTTATTTCCTGTTAAAATTAAGTCATCTACATAGACCAGTAGATACATAATACAATCATCCTTTTTGAAGACAAATAAAGACGTATCAGATCGACTGCAGGTAAACTCATTGCTTAAGAGAAAATTGCTTAGCCGATGGAACCAGGCTCGGGGAGCTTGTTTAAGCCCATAAAGGGCTTTGTTTAGTTGGCATACGTGATTGAGAAATTGGGGGTTGATGAAGCCCGGTGGTTGCTCCATATAAATAATATCATTTAAGTGACCGTGAAGAAATGCATTGTTTACGTCAAGTTGATGTAAATTCCACTTATTAATAACCGCAAGAGATAAGACCACCCTGATAGTGGATGCTTTTACAACCGGGCTGAACGTATGAGAGTAATCCAAACCTGGTATTTGCGTGAAACCGCGAGCCACGAGACGGGTTTTATGACGTTCAATAGAGCCGTCTGATCGATACTTTGTCCGAAACAACCATTTGGACCCAACAACATTATGGTTTTTGGGGCGGGGAACCAATGTCCATGTATTATTTTTACGAAGGGCATCTAGTTCTGTATGCATGGCATCCACCCACTCTGGCTGTTTAGAAGCAGACTTGAAACCCTTGGGCACGGTAGTAGAAAACAATGAAGTATAAAGAGGGTGTGTTTGAGTATGAGCAAGATCAGCCCGATGTTTTGGTTTGAAGATCCCAGATTTGGAACGGGTTTGCATGGGATGTCCAGAGGCATGTTGAGGAGCCATACTATGTACCGGTGGTGCTGGAAAAGTAGAAGTGAATTCATTGGAGGTTGTGGGTGGTTGGAGCGGGTTTGTATGGGTTGAATTTGCAGGGCCAGTTGGGTGTAAAGATAGGTTAGGGTCATTATTAGGTGAAGTGGATGTTGAAGTAGGGAGATTGGCAGTTGGGTTCGATGGTGGACTGGGGTTTGTATTGGATGGAGTGGTGATGGGAGTGGAAGTATGATTAGTGGTGGTATGTTCTGGAAGGTCATAACAGAAAGTATTAGTAGGCTCAGTTTGAGGAGTGGGCTTTGGTATGGTTGAAGGTGAGTTCAAGACTTGTGGGGATGGGCAAGTGTGTGGACAATTATCCATAAAGGTGTGCAATGGAAGTAAGTTAATATCATGCCTAGTCCCGTTATTTTTAAATGGAAAGTAGCTTTCATCAAACCGAGCATGTCGTGTGATATATGTACGAGACGTGTCGGGGTCGAGGCACTTGTAACCTTTGTATTGAGTACAATACCCCATGAAAATACATGGGATACTAGGAGGAGCAAGCTTGTTGATGGACTAATCACGAGTATAGGGGTACACCCGACATGCAAAAGCACGGAAGTTGTTGTACATGGGAAGACTAGAGAATAAAATTTCAAAGGGTGATTGTCCATTTAAAAGTTTTGTTGGGAGCCGATTGATAGTATACACCGCCGTGCTGAAAGCTTCCACCCAATACATAGGAAGAACATTGCCATTGAAAAGGAGGGCCAAATCCGTCTCGACAATATGTCGGTGTTTCCTCTCGGCTCGTCCATTTTGTTGGGGAGTGTAAGGACATGAGAGCCGATGAAAAGTACCATTAATGTCAAATAAGTTCTTGATATGATGATTAAGAAACTCCGTACCACCGTCACTTTGAAAGACTTTTATTTTTCTTGAGAATTGAGTTTGGACAAAATTTATAAATGAGTCCAATATAATATGAAAACCCGCTTTGGTTTTAAGTGGATAAAACCATGTAAATCTAGAGTGATCGTCAACAAAAATAACATAGTACCGATAATTGTCAACGGATGTCACCGGTGCCGGACCCCACAAGTCACAATGAATCAAATCTAGAGGGTGTAATGCACGTTTGTCACTAGATTCAAAAGGCAATCGATGACATTTAGCCAATTCACAAGATGAGCAAACAACCGGTTTAGGAAGAAGTGAAGTAATAGATAAACAATTCTTTTTATTTAAGGATGAAATTATATCAAAGGACACATGTCCCAACCTTATGTGCCACAATTCAAAAGATGCTTTGGGTGGGGTAGCAAAGTTTGCAACAAGAGCATGTGGACCTATATGTAAAACATACAAGCCGTCTTTACACCGACCTTGGGCGAGAACTTGTTTTGTGCTTCGATCCTGAATGTAAAAATCAAGGTGAGAGAATAATACATCCAAGTCATGATTAGAGGTTAACTTACTGACAGATAGGAGGTTTTTCATTATATTAGGGACCACTAAAACATTTTCCAAAGGAATTTTAGGAGTGACAATGGTGTTGCCAATATGGGTAATAGAGAGAGAGTTACCATCTCCAAATGTGACTTTGGCATCTCTGAATAGGGTGAGGCATTGTGAATATTTTTGGATGAAGCCGTCATGTGGTCGGTTGCTCCCGAGTCAACGAACCAATCGGGAGACGATAATGAATTATGGCATTGAGCATTGAAGGCCTTTGATAAATCAGCCTCAGAAGTAACAGTCTTCGAGGCAAAGGTTCTCAGATCCGGGCAAGAGGATGCAAAGTGACCGTCCTTCCGACATAATTGGCAATGGGGTGAACGGCGACCCCGACCACGGCTTCCAAAATGACCACCACAGTGAACACGCCCCCTCTACCACGATTAACAGAGGGATGGCGAGAGTGTTCAGAAACAAAAGCAACTGTAGGTGATTGGTTGCCATGAAGAGATCGCAGAAACAATTCATGGCTTTCGACTTGGACAAGGAGGTCACGAAAGATGGGCGGAGGCTTGGATGCGCGGATGGCGGTAGAGAAAGTTTCAAACGAAGCACCAAGGCCACACAGGAACCAGTGTAACTTGTCAGACTCATTGACGGGTTGACCAACCGTAGATTACTGATCACATATACTTTTGAACTTCCGACCGAATTCCGCGACAGTGGAAGTTCCTTTGATGGTGGTTCGAAGTTGGTCACGGAGGTTTTGGACTCTTTCAATGGATGTGTTACTATAGGCATTTTCGAGAGCTAGCCATATGTCGCGAGCGGTACACAAACCAATAATTTCAGCGACGGCTTCTTCGAAGAGAGAGGTGTTAAGAATGATGATGGCCTTCTGATCATCAGTGAACCAGGAGGCATAAAGGGGGTTGGGAGCGATCTTGTCACCGAGAGTGATTTCGGGTGGGGGAGGAGACGAAGATCCGTCAACGTGAGGTAACAGTTTTTGAAAGGAGAGTAGGGGGATCATCTGGTTCTTCCAAAGGAGGTAGTTGGATGAGGATAGCTTAATAGTAATCATATGTAAGAGAGTGTTTAGTGAGAGAGGAGCATCAGGGGTGGTGGAAGAAGAAGCAGCCATGGAGATTGGAGATGAAGAGGTTACAGGAAGGTGGGAGGAAGAAGTTAAGCCATGGAGATTAGAGATGAAGAGGTTACAGGAAGGTGGGAGGAAGGTGGGAGGAAGAAGTTAAGTAGAGTGGGAGGGCAAGGAATAGTTTGCTCTTGATACCATGTAATTAACTCTCCAATAATGCAAACAACTCACTGCATTCCCAAGAGAAGGGAAGCAATATATATACACAAATAAGTTACACACAACACACATGGGAAATAGAATAATTACAAATGAGTACATCAAGAAATAAATATTATTGGTGTGTGACAAGATCATCAAGAAATAATCCCCGCTCATCTGCAATTAGACAATCAGGTTTGTAGAATGGGCAGGTCAAAATCAGGGACTAAGGGATCTTCATCTTACTCGGCGATTGGTCAAAGGGATCAGGCTAACGGCTCTAATTTCAAGATGGATAGACATTCACATAGCTTGTATTTGGGATCCTACAGTTTTTTTGTAAAACTGAATCTGTGAAATCCCAATATTTTCTTGCTGTTATAGGGCTCCATTTCAGGCTTAGATGGTGAATTCGCATATGTGAACGCTTACGGCCCCCATAATGACTCTCAAAGAAGATGGTCCGATTTATTAGCTCTAAAAAACTCGTATCGGTCGTGTGGGTTTTCTTAAATGATTAACTGATTTCAACTCGGTCAGACATATAGAGGGAGACGATTCAATTAGTTAATAAAGGCAGCAGATCCTAAAGAATATAGAATAGAAGGGAGACGATTCACGCACATGTCGAGCAACAGGGACTAACTAAGCAAATTGGATCGTTTTTTGGTGTGTTCCTCTTTTATGTCCCTATGGCCACGAGCTTCTGTCATTGATCTTAATCTTGAAACATTGGATTTCAGGCCAACTCCTTTTGAATTTTATAATTCATGATTGGAAAAAATTGATCTTCGTGAGGTGGTAATTAAAGCTGATGCCATTCCTCTCCATAATGCCCCCTGCAGACAAGCTATTAGCATGGAAACTCAAAAAAATCAAGAATGCAATAAAGGAATGGAGGAAAATAACTAAAGAAAAAGAGGAGGGATCTAAGGACGAGTTAAAAAATAAATTAGATTTGATCATTAACCAATGATGCTTAGTGATATTCATGCCAGAGTGGAGGTTTTTGAGCATTAACAGTAACTATTCAATTCTGCAATACTGATGACTTCTTCAACTTGTACTCAGATTTGATCAACACTGATGCAAAGAAAACGTAATGCATTTAGCCAATCAATTTCCACAAACAATGAAAAGTAATTAGAACATATAAAATTACATGAAAAATAAGACTTCCCTCTGGCCTGCACTCGGGATTTCCTTTATCTATTGATATACACATTAGCATACCCACCTATGTCAGCAAGTGACTGAACTGCAGAGTCCAGTAGGCAGAAACACAGATGGTGAACCAGACGGATCAAGATTAACCTGTAAAACATCAAATCCTGTTTATACCATGATAACTTCCTAACTTAAAAATTCACGCGTCATCATAAGATATAGACAATGACAACATGCTATATATGAGTAACCCATAGCATATCAATTTCATTAGCATGAATAAGCATATATACTCAACCATGAGCAAGTTTTGATTCCACCTTCATAGTTGCAACAGAACCATTGAATTTAATGTTTCTCCAACAAGCTTCAACAGATGCTACACAAAAACATAACAAACACATTTAATCAAACTTACATCAATAGCCAAAAAAAAACTTAGTTGAAGGGTAAAAAGTTGAATTACTTATGTACCCCTTATGATATTAGACATCTAAAATATTATCCTTAATGGACCACTTTATTTACTATTTTCTAAAACAATCATTTTATCCAGACACCCAAACATCTTATCATTACAACTTCATTCAACGAAAGCATATACAAAAACTATTTTCTAAAACAGGCTTTACTATAGCTTATTATCCTACTCTTCTTAGAAATCACATAATCATATTAATAACACAAGCCCAAACACCCACACATAACATATCATGAAACATAAAGCATAATTATACACCATACCCAATCTTTACCATTGTCTGGTGCCACATCTTGCCCGATCCCTTCTACTCACAAGTATCTTAGAGCACTTTACTCTTAGCCCTGTAGCAAACAAAGCCTACCAATTCATAGAAAAACAAGTATGTAATCACAGCCATTATAATAAAAAAGTTTCAACTTACACATGAATCAAAAGAATCACTTGATAATTTTCATCCTCACTCGTGATCTTCTGATACATTTAACGCCTTTTTTCTTCTCTTAGACCATGGTGCATAGTAATATTCTTGCTAGAGTGGAGGTTGTTGAGTATTAACACTAATTTTTCAATTCCGCAACACTGGCGACTTCTTCACTTGTACTCAGATTTGATCAACATTGATGCCGATAAAATCTAATGCAAATAGCCAAACAATGTGTAATTAGAACATTGATAATTACATGAAAAAGAAGACTTTCCTCTTGCCTGCACGCATGATTTCCTTTATTTGTTGGTATACACATCAGCATACCCACCTATGTCAGCAAGTGGCTCAACTGCGGAGTCCAGGAACACAAATGGTAAACCAGATGCCTGAAAAACATGAAAGTTTGGTTATACCATGATAACTTGCTAACTTAAAAAGATCACATGTCATCATAAGATAGAAACAATGACAATATGCTATATATGAATAACCCATAGCATATTAATTTCCATAGCATGAATAAGCATATATACTCAACCATCAGCAAGTTTTGATTCCACCTTCGCAATTTCAACTGAACCATTGAATATAATGTTTCTCCTGCAAGCTTTATCAGAT
>BJCO01374699.1:0-13840 GCA_018326465.1 Flaveria floridana | reverse complement strand
CTTGACCCGTTTTCATACGCGAATCAAATGGGAAATCACGAAGGAGGGACAAAGTCTTCAAAAGGGTCTAAACATCATAAGTTTCTTAGTGTTTCTGTTATAGTTTCCATTTTAGCAGCTGTTTTGATCTCCATTGGTGTGTTGGTCATAAGCTTACTCAACATTTCAGCAAGAAAAAGGCTGCAGTTTGTCAGTAACGCGCTTGAGAGTTGCTCGAGCTCAACTCGCTCAACGCGCAGCCTATCAATCGGGAAGCTTGTCTGGTTTGATTCCAAGATTGCCCCTGGTTGGGTTGTTAACCCTGATTCATTGTTACACAAGGCAGCTGAGATTGGGAAGGGCGTTTTTGGAAGTGTCTACAAGGTTTCATTAGGTGAAGAGGGTAGAGATCTTGCAATCAAAAGCTTTAATGTATCTAACATGATCCAATATCCTGAAGAATTCGATCGCGAGGTTCGGGTTTTAGGGAAAGCAAGGCACCCTAATCTTTTGTCAGTGAAAGGATATTATTGGACTCCTAATCTGCAGCTGTTAGTGACAGAATATGCACCCAATGGTAACTTGCAATCCAAGTTACATGAATGGTCAACTTCAAGTCAACCTCAACCTCTTTCTTGGTCAACACGGTTCAAGATCTTGTTGGGAACTGCAAAGGGGCTGGCCCACTTGCACCACTCGTTTCGCCCGCCTATTGTTCACTACAATCTCAAACCTAGTAACATCCTTCTAGACGATGACTTCAATCTGAAGATATCAGATTTCGGATTGACTAGAATACTGGCGAAACTTGACAAGCAAGTAATGAGTAACAGGTTTCAGAGTGCATTAGGCTATGTGGCACCAGAGTTAGCTTGTCAGAGCTTACGCGTCAATGAGAAATGTGATGTTTATGGCTTCGGCGTTCTGGTGCTTGAGGTTGTGACAGGTAGGCGGCCGATTGAGTATGGAGACGATAATGTGTTGATACTTGAGGAACAAGTTAAGATGATGCTCGAAGAAGGGAATGTTCTAGAATGTGTTGATGAGAGCATGGGGGAGTATCCTGAAGATGAGGTTTTGCCTGTTCTTAAATTGGCATTAGTATGCACTTCTCAGATACCTTCAAGCAGGCCTTCTATGGCGGAAGTGATTCAGATATTACACGTCATCAAGACGCCCATTCCTCACAGGATGGAAGCGTACTAAGAGTGTAACCGTTTTAACTTCCGTTATGTATAACTGTAGTACTTAATTATCAGAAACTAATGTTTTCTTCTCTTGCTTGGGTGGTTTTACTGTTTAATTCCTCATCAAATGTTTTTCAAAAAGATAACCAACTTTGGTCAAATTCTATTACAAGCAACCAACTCTTTTACCCCAGAAAACCATCAAAGTTTTTATAATTTCAGGTGAAGGTGATATACTATGTTTATCGGCTTCCAGACACCACGTCTGAATATTTCAACATGGTCAAACTCATAAGCACGTCAACTGTGATGTTGTCGTTTTACCATTATGATCGAGTGACGGTTGAGATTACCTTCAATTGAAGTTTTTATTATATAGTTATCTCGAATCAAGATTTTACTTTGATTTTTCATTTAGTTGGTACCCTATAATAGAATTTGACCGTATGAACAAATGAAAAGATTAAAAAAGATGTCGCGCTTATTTATTCACTATAACAGATTTTGTCATCTATTATAAAAGATAACATTGGAGCAACTTCTTGCAAAAATCTCTTTCGTAATAGTTCCAACATCTTTTCAATGGAGTAAGTCTCACAAACCGGAAAGAAGTTAGTACTTCTCATCAATCAATCAATAATAACGACACCACAATTTCTGATAGTATCACTGTTAAAGTTTTTCAAAAGCTTTTTCTTTTCAGCTTAATTTGCATGCATAAATGTGTTTTAACATATTTCACTCTCTTCATACCAGATGTAATAACCTTCACTTCACAATGCAACACATTATTGTCCCTGGTATGTAATACTGCTACAACCTAATCAACTCATAGCTGAAATTAGTCGATTACCACCCTGGATATCCGCCTGACTGGTATTTACCGAAAGGAGAAACAATACTGTCATAAATGTTTTGGAAGACTAGCTCGAACCTACAATAACAATATGCATATAAACAAGTTTAAGTTTAACTATGAACTCCATTATAACATTAACAAACCCACATTTCAAGCAACATAAATCATCCGATTACTTCAAATCAAGAACCGTCAATCTACATCTTTAACCACCAACCAGTCGACAAACAAACCACCATGACCAAGTCCAGCGAACCATGCACCTAGCCAGCCATTGCCTAGGTGGCATCTATATACACCCAGCACCCACATTACAATTGCAAGTTTGCATCAAACTGGTCCTTCGATCTTTTCTTGAAGCGGGTAGTATGTGGTGAGATCAACTAATCACAAGTTTGATTATCAAGCTGTTTTCACCGATCATTGCCACACATCTGGCATAAAGTGGCGGTCCTTGGGTTCATATAGGTGCACCGATCACATGACCACCCAGTTGAATCCTCTGTTCGGCTTGTGCCTCCAACCTTGGACCCTTTTCCCTTGGCCCCTTTTGTCTTGCTTGTTCCTGCAGCGTTCTTTGAGCTGCTTGTTTTACTTGATGCAGCATGTGTATCCACATCTGAGAGACCATTCTCTAGTGCTCGAACTAAGTTCTCAAAGTAGTTGCGTGTGACACTGTTGCAGTTGTCAATAAATACATGTGTTAGTAGTAAAAGACCAGTGGATTGAAGTAAGAAGTAACATTATTGTCCATGTTTTGTACTTGCATAAATTTACTATGGGCTATAGCCTATACCTCTAATCCTCATGTAAGTTCGTTCCTTTATTATAATATTAGCCTTTTAGAAACAAAAAAATATGTGCACAGTGCACACTTTTTCCATTCCTATGTGTAGGTGACACCGCCTAACATGGATCCTCACTTTTAAAAAATTGATGTATAGCACCTTGTTTGAATTTTTGGGAGTATGAGGTCAGAAACTAGAGGTAGCAAATTTACCATTTACTCAAGAATGGGCTGATGTGTATTAACGTTGTATGCCAAATGAGTCAAAATGGTACGTTTTCTTCTTAAAAATTAGTTAGAAAAAAGCAGAGGCCTCGAAAGTCAACCAAAGTGTGTTTCTAGTTCCTCCAACCTCTTAAAATGCTTTACTTAGAAAAGCCTACATTAATATAATAATAGCAGGCTTTTTAGTGACTATATTTGATATGGGTCAACCTGAGCGGTGGAACCATACAAAAAATTACCCATTTTGCCGCATAAACATAATAAATTAACATAAAATATTTTGCTTGTTTATGTAATTAACAGGGAAAAATGTAAAAAAAGATCAATTTCGATATGTCATTTCAGGTTGACCTATGAAAACATTCTGTCAATGGTCGATTGGGTAAACCACAGACGCTTTTATACCAGATTTTGGGTGACTTTCAACCCATTTGACATGTTCCCCTTTTAGCTAATTATTTGCTTGACGAATAAACCACAACCACCATCAACCAAATCGTAAGAAAATGGGTAGAAAATGTCACTCTAATGAGATTATTGAATTGATGACAGAAACTTGGAAAAACATTTACCTAGTCAAACCAGCTAACTTTGTTCTGAAATTACTGAATGCATCTTGAGAGCTATCATCAGTAAGGTAAGTATGTAATTCTTTCTCTGCACATTGATGAAGCCTTTCTAAACCAGCCTCTGCTTCACCTGCCATCAACAATTTATCTTAAAACTGGTACCCACATAGGGCATTCTAGGATTTCACATTTTGTGTACAATGTGGGAATCTTGGCATACCTTGCAAGTACTCAAAAAATTGCCTCTTTGCATTTTCGTGTTCAGGTAGGTAATACCCATATGCATATGTCCATTTTAAAACTCGTCTGCATTCAACTATCTGCAGGGTAGAAAACATAAATGTCAGTCGAATAAAAAAAATGTTAATTTAGAAAGGGTTTCTTAAATTATTAATCTATCGAATACGAGAGCAATTTCAACCCATTTACTTATGAATGGGTCGACCTTAGTTAGGTTAAACAAGTGAAATCAATATATTAAGAAAAAAGAAAGGTTTAAGCCTGTCAATACGACTTGAGAAAGGTTTGACACTCGAAAACACATTTAAAGCTTTTCAAAACTTTTATTGCACAAAACGTCCTATATCATGTTATATAAATATAAATACTGTTGTAATAATGCGATTATTAATTAAAAAAAATATTCAGTAAACTATCTATAAAAAAGATGGTTTTAAAAAGGTTTAAGCCTGCCACACGACTTGACCTGCCCATTTCAACCCATATTAAAAAAGACCGTTCGAAAGACACCCATCTTACCACCACTATAATACTTCAAAATTGGTAGTTGAATTAGGTAAAAACATTAGGCGTATGAAGGAAAAAGAAACCACAGAATTAGCAACTTAAGATTATGCGAAGAAACAAAAGATTATAAAGTAACATAAAAAAATAACTGAACTACTGCAGATTTATAAAAGTAAGCATACCTGCAACCAAGCTTCTATTATGAATTTTAATTGTGTCTCAGGTTGGCATTGCTTCTCGCTAAGTTTTGCAAGCTGAAAAAAAAAATCATAAGGAAAGAATATTAAGTGATCTAAATATAAAGAGACTAAAGACAAGAAATCAACCAAGCACTGTAGAGTCCAGTTGCTTTTTTTCCAAAAATAAAATGAAACGAGTAAATACAGGTTACATAATACTGACTGTTCATTAAAAATATGCAAATTCCCGCAAAATGTATTCATCTCATGCTGGATTAATTATATCTATAGCATCTTAATACTAAGTTTTATACTTATAAGCTCATGGGCCTGAGATAGGCTTCCCTGTTCCCAGAACTAGTCCAGAACCACCACTGTCATCTCTGCAGCTCATGTTCCTGTTCCAGGATGCCACCACCTGATCACTTCTCCGATCACAGTCGCCACTGTGAACACCATGGGATGAAGAGGTTACACCTTAAGAATGGGCTCCTAAACTACCTTCGATAATTCATCCAAGACTACTCCAAACAAAGACGTACTCAGCATAGATCCTTAGCGATGCCCCACCTCTTTAGTGAAATAGTGTGTAAGGCGCCCGACCATTTGTCCTCACACTAACATAAACATAACCAAGTCTAGTAAATTCCATCCATAGAAACGCTATTGATAGGATATGCGGAGGGTGAGATGTAAACCTTACCTCTATGACAAGGGATAGAGATGTTGCTTCCGGCAAGAACCCCAGCTCTATACATATCCTTATTTAAATCAACCTCCAATGTATCCTTCTACTTTAGAGACTATCCCAAATCACTTGACGAAGCATATTAACTCTACTTCCATGGTATCCTTTGACTCTATATATAACAGCCCAAACACTGTATCAAATATTGTCCGCTTTGACATCCAGCACGCCTTCAAGCGCAAGTGCCTCACGGTTTTAAAACACATCTAATAGGAAAAGTATTCGGCCCCATATAAAGAAGCTTTTGTTCCCCTTCCAAACTGATGTGGTATGAAACATCAAACGATTTGATCTAACACCTAAGATGTCAGTTGGGTCCCACCACACATCAACCAAGTGGCATTTTGAAATACACTAAACAAGTATGATGTGATATGCTAGCTATTTTAGTTACTCACCTAACTCTGCAAGATTTGTCCAAGAAAGAATCGTAGCTTCATAAAGTTCATTTGTTGATGTGATATCCAAATTTACAAAATCTATAGGTAAAAAGTTAGCTCCACGACCATTGGATGCAGGGTTTGCTGATTGCCATTGTTGCTCTCCGTAGAAATAACATCCAAAGTGTATAACGACTAACAATGAAGTCGCATAAATCTTTCGACTTCACATGTGTATGGTAAGCTTGAATCATATAATGAGGCATCACTTGATACTACTATAGGCGTATCCGACCAGTTTATATATTTTAATGGTGGACAAATTTGCTGATAATGTTCCCGGAATTGTTCTTGGTGTTGATTCTCCAAAAAATAAGGATCCTAAAGATATATACCTAGAAAATAAGACAGATCTTGGTAGAAAATGGTATGTATGTTCTTATCCGTAGTTTACTAAACGTTTCAGGAAAATATGAAAAAATCCCATATGTAGAGAAATTTAATTGTAAAACTACTATTCTTGCTCTTATTCTTGTCATTTTTCTCCATATTTCCTTTGCATTTTCCAAACATTATCAATTAAATAAACAAATTACAATTCTTAATGGTTAATTAATATTTTTTACTTAGAGTTTTAGAAGTTAACGGTTAAAGCTGAGGTATTCTAAAGGATACCTAATCCGTTGAGGCCTTATGCTCTGATACCATTATGGGATGTAACATCCACGGTCCACCCCCACTTGAAGCGTGGCACACCAACAGCTGCATCATTTGAAGCACTTTAAGGAAGAAAATGTAGAGCCCCGATATGTTGGACGAAAGTCAAAGAAAACAAGTTACTTGGACTTGAATTATACATGAAAAACTAACAAGATTGTCCAAATTTGAAAAACGATTGAAGGCTACACTATCGAAAGGAAAGTTATGAAGTTGTAGATGAAAACTATTAGAATTCATGTCGGTGATCAAGTAAGGCTAAAAGTGTCACCTTGGCTTTGTTTGAAAGGTGTAGTGAGATATAGAACAAAAGGGAAGTTAAGTCCACGACATGTAGGACCATTTGAAATCATTGTTAAAGTTGATATTGTGGCCTACCAGTTAAAACTACCTAATGAGTTAACCGGTAAACACAACACCTTAACCTAGCTTTTAGAGAAATAGACATCCTTTGAAATACTTAAGTTTTAACTGTTAAACTATAAAACGCTTGGTATAAAAAAATTATTAACCATCAAGAATTACAATTTATTTATACAAGTGATAATGTCTGGAATAGGCAAAGCAAATATGAGAAAAAAATGATAAGGATAAGAGCAAAAATACAATTTTACAATCAAATTTTCTTGCCCATAAGGATTTTTCAGATCTTCCAAGACAAACCACGAATGAGAACATACATACCAAAACCCAACCAAAATCTGCCTTAATTTCTAAAACCATATCTTCAGGATCCTTATTTTCTAGAGCAACATCATTAAAAAACAGTGATACGATGAACAAAGACGTCGACAACTTTATCAAGAACATCACCGAGAACAATCCCTGGAACATTATCAGCAAATTTTACACCATCAAAATATGGAAACCAGCTACATATGCCTATGGTAGTATCAAGTGATACCTTATCATATGAATCAAGCTTACCATACACATCCGAAGCCAAAAGAATTATATGACTTTATGGTTGATTGTTATATGTTTCGGATGATATGTCTACATAGATCACTAATGGTAGTCAGGGAAATATCGTTAAAAGAGTACAATTAATTTTTGGACATATCTGACAGAGTTAGGTGAGCGACCAAAAGTCGAACCTAATAGATCACATCATACTTCGAGTATTCTGAAGAGCCACTTAGTGCTAAATCAAATCGTGCCACACCTAGTAGATCTATAGAAGTTCTCTGATGTTGGACTTAATCATGCAAGCTCATCACAGTTGAAAGGGCCAAGGGGGTATCTTCACCAAGCAAGGACAATTTGAGAACAACGAAGAAATGAACCAATGCTCGAGGGTGATGTCTTGCATTAGTCAGTGTTGCAAAAATCGGCGCTAGGCGCCGATTAATCGGCGACTAATCGCCAATCGGGAGTCCACCTTGGCGATTTCACGTAATCGGAGACACTAATCGGTAATCGGTCAAAATCGGACCTAGGCGGTCTTAATCGGCCAAAAATCGGTCTTAATCGGCCAAAAATCGGTCTTAATCGGCCAAAAAACGGTGATTCCGGCGAATTTCTGGTAGGGTTCCGGCGGGATTCCGGCGACTTTCAAAAATTCCGGCCAAAACTTGGAAATTCCGGCAAAAACTTAGAAATTCCGGCCAAATATGTATATTTATACATAAAACTGAACTTTTTTATTAAAATTACATACTAAAATGTGTGTTTATATATAAAACTAAATATTATATATGAAAATTCCAATCCGATTAATCCCGATTAATCCCGATTAATATCTAGTCCCTACCTCACCGCCCGACTAGCGCCTAGCGATTTTTGCAACACTGGCATTAGTATTAGTTTACTTAATGTTAGAACGTTCATGTTCTTATGTGGCTTAGTATTTTCTAAAGGTAGTCATCGAAAGAACTTTAAAAGATTACAATTCATTTTTGGACATATCTGACAGAGTTAGGTGCGCGACCAAAAGTCGAACCTAACATCACATCATACTTCGAGTATTCTGAATTGGCCCTTGGTGAGTGCTAAATCAAATTGCACCACCCCTAGTAGAAGTTCTCTAGCGTTGGACTTACTCATGCAAGCTCAACACAGTTGAAAAAGGGGGTATCTTCACCAAGCAAGGACAATTTGAGAACAACAAAGTAATGAACCAATGCTCGAGGGTGATGAACTTATGGCCTTAAAATCTAGCATTAGTATTAGTTTGCTTAATGTTAAAATGTTCATGTTCTTAGGTAGCTTAGTATTTTCTAAAGGTATTTCCAATATGTATCCAAAATTTAAAGACTAGCCCCTCTCGAATCGGACCAAAATTTAAAATCTTGTTTGTCTAGTTTTAATCAAGTTAGAAGTTTCGGTATATAACATTATTGATATGTATCCAATGGGTCAAAAAAACTTAGCAGGATCCATGTTTTGAAAACCCATGACCTAGTCAAATGTGACCTGCTCAAGTAGCTTCTAAATAAGAGGGAAACTAAAGTAGTAAGGACGTATTGTTAATGGCTAGTAACTGTTGCATTTACATTTAAAAAATCCAATTCACGTTCTAGTTTTAGGAGTCATGTTTGCTATTGTTGATTAGTAGGAGACAAACATTAATGGCCAGTAACATGAAGCCTGGTACCCAAAAATGGGATTCGAATCCACTTCAAATTGTCGTCCAGTTGGCCGCAATAGCATCACGATTTGAATCAATGGAAAGCTTGAAAGAAAATGTAGCTGCTCTCAAATCCCATGTTGTTCTGCATGGGAAAATAGCACAATGAAACCTAATCTAGATGAGTACCTGTGTAGCAGACTAGCATCAAACAAACAGGTACAATCCAAGAATATCAAAATGAATTGACCAGATAATTGCTTATTGGGTGTTTTTATAAATGGGCTTAAAGAAGAAACGAAGACCGACATACGGATTCACGAACCCAAAACAGTTACTGACGCCATGCATCTTGCATTGAATTTCGAGTAAAAAATTAGCCATTCTCATCACAAAAAGAGGGTGGTGCAATCTACCAACATCCATCTTCCCATGTTATCGATCTTATTCCCCACTGTTTCATAGAAAAATCCGCCAGTTCGAACCTCTCATACAGATAAACAAGTTAGATTGTCAGTGTTGTGATGCGGAGATTCATATGGTCCAGACCATCATTACAAAGTTGGTACATCTGGGTTGCTAGAAAATAGCAAGGAGATCGAGATATCCACTGCCCTGGTAACGGTTGAGAAACCGAAACCCGATTCGGGTGATGTTGCAAAAATCAACCTCTAATCCATCTGTGGTAAGCTTATACCAATACTATGAAGAGCCATGAGTCTCGGTACATAAAACCTTTTGGGGTACAAATTGGGAACAGACTATTTGATGCAAGCAATTATGTCAAAATGTTCCTTGTAAGTCTCTGAATTAAATATCAGCTAGAATTTTTACCCCTTTAACATTGGTTCGGGTACCAAACTGGGTCGAGTTAACCCGACTAGATACCTGAAGAGGCCCAGCTCTTTCAGACACATGGACCTGGAGCAACCCTATAGTCAAAAGCACCTAGCAAAAATGTCACTCCAGTATACTAAGACCTATCAAATTGTTCAACAAGTACTCACGACACCGATGGCCCCTCTCCTTATTATTAGAAATTGGGAAATCAACGTGCAACCACAATCCATTTTAACTCACCAATAGATCTATGAAGCAGGTCAGTCTATAACTGAGTGGCTTATTGCTTAGTGCATCCATCAGTTGAAAGAAATCACTTGGAAAAAATTCTAGCTTGTTGGCACATCAATTTCCTTGTTTTCAACTTAAGGACAAGTCATTTCTTCAGGCTAGAAGTATTGATAGGTATCCAATGGGTCAAATAAACCCAACTAAACCCATGAAAACCCATGACCCTATCAAATATGACCTAGTCAAGTAGCTTCTAAATAAAGAGGAAATTGAAGTAGAAGGGGATAGAATGTTAATGGCAAGTGACTATTGAAATTACATTTTAAGTATTCCATTTCATGTTCTAGTTTAGGGAGTCTAGTTTATTTTGTTTATTAATGTTCTTGTATTAGAGTTGACCCTCTTAAAAGTGGTTGTTCTTATAATTTGTTTCAATGAATCGAAGCTTGTCGGTCTCAGTTTCTAACAAAGCTTGACCTGAAATATTAAATACTAAAGTGAATTGTTGCGTGCTTGTCGGTGAACTTGGTGTTTATTAATGGGCCTTCAAATGGGGAGTTGTTGAGTTTAATAAATGAAGTCCTTGGGCTTGTTTTTTGCTATTGGGCTTGGGTGTTTAGAAGGATTCATGAAAGTTCGTTAGTTTTCTTGTTCATCAAGCTGTAAACCCAAATTGTTCTATATATATCATGTCATATGTATTGTAATTCCTTATGCTGAACTAATAAAATATCCGTGGTTGTAGTTCGTGGACATAGGTCACATCAACCGAACCACGCAAATTCTCACATCTTATTACTAAACTACTTTTCGTATTTGTTATTACATGTTCATTGTGAATCATTTGATCCGCTACACCACTTAGTTCCTAAAAAGGCATTGATAGTATTCCCTACTTAAAAACAAGCACTATATAGTTAGGATTCATTTGACGGTTTTTGTAATTGAATTTATTGATGATTTATATATAAAAGCCTTCATTATCTTTGACATATACAGCATGCTAGTTTGTTGTATATTTCCTTTGAATGGAACTAGTTTGTAAGTTTGGTCGGCAAGTAAACTTAGCTGCTAAGTATCCCTCACCTATACACACACACATATATACATAAAATATATACAAACTTTCTATTCTACTCTACAGTTGTATTCTCTATTGAGATATATGTAGTAGACAAGTACAGCTATTTAATTCCTCCAAAATGCAAGAAAAAAAATCAGAATATCACTTACATGAACTGTTTGCATATGATGCAAGTCCGCCAGTGCTTTTTGCCTTGACTGTCATTGTGAAAAAATAAAAAGCATCATATATCGTATACATAAAGTAAAAATGCATCCGTTTTAGATAGCTATATGTATACATGACTTGCTGAAAATTGATGCAGCACAAAACTAAAAGTTCTTCAATAAATATATGAAAACCGAACAAGTACAAGAGAACGTAAATATTCCATGGTATCTAAAAGAACCACATCAAAAAATGATTATAAATGGATATGCATCATAATATAATTCTGAGAATATGTGTTTATAAATATTCGAATGGCTTTGAAAAAAACCCACAAACACAATCAAATGAAGAGTAGTCAAACCCCATTTCTTAATGGGTCACCTATGGCACCGCATGTTAAAAGATGCCTTAGTGGTCAAAAGATGAGAAGAATGCTGGTTGACAAATTTTTGCATACCGACTGGTTTGTAGCCCAACGTTCATAATAGTGAGTGTATCGCTCTAGCGAGTTCTTTGCCATCTCTCTTCGGCGTTCAGATTCATCATACTGCAAGTAAATTGGAATTACGAAATCAACAGTTGATATTTCACGGAAAAGATAACTTGAAATTTCTAATTGGTTTGTAGCAAATACCGCTCCTTCTTGCTTTGCTGACTCATAACGGTTACAAGCATAAAAGCCACCAGTTCTCTCTCCATGATCGGACCATTGACCAAGGCATAACCTACATTTACAATTTGTAAAGGTAATATATTACAGAAACACAATGAACACCAATGAGTAAAAGTGCACACAAAATTATTGCATGAGTCAATTCAGTGTAGAACTTCTCAACAGCGAATTCTAAAAGGAGCAAATTCAATCCATTCACCTGTGATTTGTGAAAGGATTGATTGTGTCAAATGGGTCGAAAGTTGCCTAAGTTATTTCATATGTATATAAACATGCTAAATCATTTCATACAAGAGGTTAGATTTATTTCTGAAAGTGAATTAACTTATGTATCGTTTATAAAACAGATTGTTCAAAGGGTTAAATATTTTGCACAGCTGTTTTTTGGATCAGATCCATTTCAAACCATGCAAAAAAAAATATCCTTTTTAAAAGAATCCGCTACAGAAAACTAAATCTTACCAGCAAAACTCATATTTGCAAGGGGGGTTGCAAGTCATGTGCATACAACCTTGGTTCTTCTCAATTGGACGTTTACACTTTGGACAAGGCTTAGAATTAGCTAAAATCCTGAAAGTCATATCATGAGCATCAAACAAAAAGATAACACTCTAAAAAATATATATCATTCAACAAAAATAACATTTACCAGTTCATGTTTTCAGACTCTGCGCTGTTCTTCAATATCCATTTAGACACGGTTTCACAGTCCACAGGTCGATGAGCTTCTTCTGTACACTGCCATAGAAATTAAATAAAAATAATATTAAAAAAAACTTTATCATCCGTGAAGCAAGAATATAGATTAAACTTTTGCAAACTTTCAAGACAATTCATAATACTCACCTTCCAACAAAAGTTGTATGAGCAATGGCACGTTACATCATAGCTTCCACTTCCAAGATCAAACTCTATGGCACAGTCACAGCCCGGAGCAGGACACCATTTTGTCTATAAATAAATTAAAATAGAAAAAAGATTTTAATTTATAAAAAGTTGAAGCTCAAATAATTAACCCATTAGACAATAAAATAGAAAGTGCAGGAAAAGACAGATTCTACTGAAAACACCTTAGGAGGGATAATAGGTCATGATATCAGTTTTGATTTTGTTGCAACTGGTATGAATTATATGTTTAGACCCTACATAATCAGATAATAAGATTAAAGGGTCAAGTGTGTACCTTTCTACTGTCCTCGATATAAGATCTAAGAAGGTACCGCTGATATTTTTTCTTATCTTCATCTGAACTCAACATATTGACCATGTCCACACCCACAGCAGCACCACATGATGGAATGGGACATCTTAATGTCAAACATCCAGGACCATCACTGATAGATGTGCTAATGTAGGCTAAAAAAACATTGGTTCATGAGATCATTATTCCACGTGTAAACATATAAAAAGATGAAAACTTATAATATTATCAGAGCATAATTTATCCACCAAACTTGCAGCTGACATGAGAGCACCGATTGAAGGAGGTGTTTGGATGAGCGTTTTAAAAGTAAAATTATAGGGCATTCAACAATCAGAAGTAGATAACCAGTTGTAATAAGATAGTTTGGGTGGAGCAGAAGTAGTAATCAGATGCTTGACTGTTTGGTAATTTCTGGTTATTTGAGTAACTAATATATTAGATGACAAAAAAATACACTTTGGTGGGAGAAAAAAGAAGAAATGTTTTATCAAATAAAAGTAGAATCCCTCTCATATTAGATTAAATTTTGAAAAAAAGGGGTGAATACGTAATTTCAATTTACCATTAAATTATCTGTTTTCTTAAAGCTGATATCATCTAAAATGGATTATTTGACAGTTGACAACAAGACAATTTGTTAATCCATACACTAAAAACTGGTTATTTAGACTTCCAGTCTCAATAAACAAATAATCAGTTCAAAAAGTAAATC
>BJCO01374685.1:0-12759 GCA_018326465.1 Flaveria floridana | reverse complement strand
ATATATATAATTTGTTCATATGGGATTATTTGTTCATTTTAATTAGTTAAACAATGACAAATAATAGTGTGTGTGTTAGTGATATAAAATTAAAATGGTTTAATTTTATAAAACAAGGGTGCAAGAGTGTACATTTTTTATAAAAATTCAAATTGAGAGGGAAACAAAGAGGGACCCATTCGGCCGCCCCTTGGTGGTCTTGGGAACTCCCTTTTTGTGTTCCAAGGACATGCATTAGAGATCTATCACACTCTTCCATTCTTGCACTCAACCTACACACACTCAAGAGCAAACTCTCTCTTCTCTATCTCTCTCTCTCTCTAATCTCGGATTTTTTGAAGAAAAGAAGAAGAGATTTTCAGCTTTCAAGAAGTGTTTTTGGCTGAAAAAGTTCAACAAGAGGAGAGTAATACAAGTTGGTGTTGAAAGCCCAGTAAGAGGGTGTTTGTTGGTGGCTGGGGGTATGTCATTTTGAGGACTTCTACCTTGAAGTTTCAGCCACAAGAGCTCTTCCTTTCACATCTTTAATCTCGGATTCCAGCAGCCCTCAAGGTTGTATTTTTACCTTCATATGTCCTTTATCATTGTATGCCATTTGTATAATGATCCATGGTTTGGGATTGATTATTAAACGGGTTTAATAACCATCTAATTGACATGTTTTAAAACTTAATATCCGCTGCGTTTTTCATATTAACAAGGTTATATGAGCTTTGATAAACATGTTAAATCCCTACAATATATATGGTTTTCAAGAATGATGCATATTAATCTCTAGTTCTCTTACGAGAGTTACAATGCACAAGTTTAAGTTACAAGACATTAAGATACTTTATACTACATCCTACAACCGTTTATACTTGGAAACCGAGTTGGAACATTGAAAGACAACAAAATCAATGTAAAGTCAAAAGGATGATTGCCTTTTGACTAGTGACTATGACATGCCATAGCTCGCATCCTATTATATTACAAAAAGGATAAAAGTACATAAAGTAGAAAGTTACAGACTCTAGACCTTAATGTACAGTTGCAAAAGCATGGACCTTTTCATCAACTCATGGAAGTTGGTGAGTCTTCAGAGTTACGGCGGAAAGTGGTTTAGCTTTATGCAAAAGTACATCAGAGAATGCATGTTTATCTCTGTCCTCAGAAGAAATCAGTCTTCACTACATTTGGCTTCGGAAGACTGTCTTTGAAGCTACGGAAGACTTCATCTTTTGCTTCGAAAGATTTGGTCTTTAGATTCGGAAGCTTTTATAGTTGATGTTATTCTTGTGCAGAGTATAAAGATTCCGTAGGAACTTTGGCTTCGGAAGATTTTTATACTGCACAATTCTTCTGATAAGTATAAAACTTCCGTAGAAGCTTCTACTTAGTACTTAGTGCATGCATGCAGGAAACCTTTGGTTGCATCAGCCTTTATATAAACCTTACAAACTCCTCCTAGGCTGATGCTACCAAAACAAAGAAAGTTCTTCAGTAGTTGACAGTCCTCATTAGGATCATGACCATTCCCTTCTTCATCATTTGGTCAGGATCCTTCAGATTCTCATAATACCTTCTCATGTCATGGAGATCATGCAGAGGTAGATCAAGCATGTCTTACCAGAAGTAGACATCTTGACCACCTTGATCTCCGATGACATACCATCTGTCTGGACTAGCAGCAATGGTCGAAGACAAGATTGGTCTTCTAGCTGTAAGAGGCTGAGCTTAAGTAGGAGCTGGTTGATCAGCCTCTTGTTGCACTTCCTTAGGATGCTCTGACTTATCTTGAGGTCTGGAAGTGGATGCCTTTAATTTCCTGGATACTTTTTTCATGGCCATCCTTTTCTTCCTCTTTGGAGTGTTTTACTGAGAAGGCTGGTCTTGAGTTCTAGGTTGTTCCGTAGTGCCTCTCTCAGTTAGGTTCTCTTCCCTCACAGGTTCAGAAGGAAAGGGAGTGGAATCCTACTGTGGAGTAGAAGATGAAGTTGGCTGTGATGCAGCTGAAGGTCCAGGTTGTGTTGTTTGTGTTATTTTAACCTTAACCTCAACCTTAGGAGGAGCTTGGCTTGGTGGAGAATGCAAGTCAACAAGCTCTCCCTTTTTAATCTTCTGCTTGATCACTCTAATGTGCTCATCCATAGTGGATAGAGATATTGGACCAAGCCTCCTTCCGGAGAATCCATACAGCTTCAAGAATCTCATCATCCTTTGTCTGTCAGCAGACTTCTTTTGACTCTTTTGGATGATGGCTCTTGACTTTGCCGCTTCTTCCCTCATCTTTCTCTTAGCAGCCTTTTGTTCATTAATGAACTGTTGTTCCAGCTACTTTAGGTACTCAAATTCAATGTACTCATATGAGAGGGGAAGAAGTGCAGATGCCTGGTAGAGACCTGTGACACTTAGGTGGTTGATCATGTTTTGTCTATCAGCCTCCTTGTCTACCTGAGGTTGTTCAGTTGTCACAGCCTCTCTTTCAGGACTTTCATGAACTGGGGAGAGAGTAGGAGCATGTTTATACAACCTCTTGTGCCTTCTTTCTTCTATAGTTCTGAGGAGCATCTCTGTATCCTCTACCTTCTTCTCCTTTCTCAGCTCTAAGTGTGCCAGTTCATTTAGTTATTCTAAGGGAAGAGAGATGAGTTCATCAATGTTGTAGTTCCTGGTTCCTAGATAGTTCAATCTGGCAGCTCTTAACTCATCATCTTGAGTGTTTGGCCTGGGGGCGGTCCTGATTGCAGTTCCCATGAAGCCTGAGGAACCAGCTAAACTCTCTTCCCTTAGCTTCCTCTTCATGTCTTTTCCTCCTCCTTAATCTCCTCAGGAGTCAGTTTCCTTTTCCCTTTGTCACTCACAGGCCTTGGTGACTTAGGGTGGAGAGAGCTTTGGCCTTCATTGCCTGATCAGCAGTCAGGCTCTGGCCAAAGAGAGGTTATGAAGCACCTTCACTAATTGGTGCCTCACTGAGGGTACATGATGTTGAAGTGATTGACTCCGTGACAATGCTCACAGGTTCAGTCACTGGGCTTTCAGTAAAGGTTTCCCCTTCGAAGCTAATCTTACGGTCCACCTCAACATCCAATTGACCAATGACTTTACCTGCTTGCATTTATCTTCTTCTATGTCTGAGTTCTTCCATAATCTCGTCTTGAATTCTCTCAACCAATTTGTCAGCTTGCCTGTGTGGACTTGGGTTGGCAAGTGTCATATCAACTAGAGAAAAACTCTCATAGTAGTTCAAGGTCTAAAAGTTGAAGACCTCTTGCTATCCTTGAACTCTATGTAGTATCAGGGCTCTTTTATTAGCATCATATCTCCACCCATGTATTTCATTTGCAACTCCATAGGGTGGGAATGACATTGCCCTTGGTATACACTCCTCAAATAGACTCTGGATGAGTGAGTCTACATCAATGTGAATTTAAGGAGGTTGCTAAGTTTGGAGAATTGCAAGCGAGGGTGGTGAATACTCAGTGTCCATACTCTGAGAAGGACTCCCAAGTTCTATGATTGTAACAACTTCCTCCCCCTTTTTGGTAGCATCACCCACTTGCATAGGTGAGCTGGAGGTTAAGTCAATTAAATTCTCAGGTTCTTATGTTCCTAGATGAGTCCTCCTAAATAGTCTCCTAGCTAGGTGTTCCTTGAGATCAAATATATCAAGTTACCGATCATTAACCCTTCTTTTAAGGTAGTCACCTGAGATTCCAAGTGACTGACCTTGGAGACTAAATATATGCATGTTTTGGTCAATTTTTGCACCTTTAGTCTAATATTCCTCTCATCTTCAGCAGAAGAATCACTAAGGGATGAGAGAATTGGACCTAAGTCTTCTTCCTCATCACCAGCTTGTTATTCTTGGCTGCTGGATTTTCCCTGCTCACTGACAGCCTCAGTTGAAGTGTTAGTGGGCTGGGTTGCCATGGTCGAGGTCGTAATGATGTAATCACTTGCAGAAATGAGAACCTCTTCCATATGGACCTCCTAAACAGGTTTAGGAAGATCCACCTCAGTTAGGGGTGGATGATGTGGGCTAGATATATGGGACACAGGGTTACTCATCTCTCTTTGAGCAAGGAAAGAGAAGAGAGACTCATGATACTCACTGAGTGCTATATCTTCATCATCATCGAATTCTAGGCTGGGTATGGGTTGGTTTAAGTCTAAAGGTTGGGGATGGTAACTTTTCCCTGAAGGTTGTTCACTAGAGTGTTGAGACTCTGAGTGAAGACTTAAGGCTTCTTAGGTTATGAGCTCACCAGCCTGAGCATGAGAATCCTCATGACTGATCATTTGAGAGATGGGAGTGGTTTGATACTTAGGAGAAGTGGGGGCATGCACAGGTTTAATAACATGTGCAGGAGTTCGTTTGGACTTTCTTTGGTAGGTGAGGATTGTTTGTGGCTGTGTGGGTGGTCTTGAAGTAGAAGGTGTGGGTTCAACACTATCTGGTGCTGCTAAGTTGTCACCTTGAGCAATGAGCTCTAACATTTTTGGTACCAAGGCTGTTTCTACCCCTGAGAAGCCCACAATAGGTTTTCTCACTATTTTGAAGATGTCGGGCTTCATCTGTCCCAATTTAAGAATATTACTTGTTCCCCTCAACTGTGAGCCCAGTTCACAATTGAGAATATGCTGGACATATCAAAGGAGCATGTAATACTCTAAAGAGTCTAAGTTTGCAAGCAAATTAGTGTATATAAATTAAGAATACCTGAACTTGACCCCATGAACCATTCCATGAACTATGAAGGAGAGGTCCTCTTGAATTTGGTCCCATCCTCCATGTTTATTTGACAAACTATGAATAATAACGTGCAGGAGGTACTTTCATTTAGAGAAAACATTTCCTTTCTTGAAGGTTCTAACTGACAAGTCCCTTTCATAGCCCATCTGCTCAAAGGAGTGGTTTACAACAGATTTTGGAAAGGACAGCTCACCTTCTTTATCATCCAGCTGTAAGTGTGAGTTAATGGAGGTTGGAGTGATGAACAGTGTCCTCCCTTGCACTATAGCAGTCAGTGCCTTCTCCCCATCCATGGTGACCTCTTGGCAGATCCTCCAAAAAATCCAAAAGTCGATCTTCATAGAGTGGAGGATCAATAGTGAGGGAGGTGAAATAGTTAGATATATAAAGAAAGCGGCAAACCTTTGCGAAACTTGAATCTTTCTCAGAGTTCAACAGGGCAACCTGATTGTGTTGCCTGTGAAGATGCATGTAAAAATCTGGTAGGTTTCTATGGTCAAGGTTGGACATTTGAGGTAGCTTTGAGGTGAAGGTAAGAAAAAAAGAGGTGAAAGTGAATTTAGGTTTAGAGAAATTTGCAGATGAAGAAGATAGTGAAAGAGGGGGAACTGTTGGGTATATTTATATGAAATAGATGTGAGACAAAGATAATGTGATGGAATAAACTTTGAAATCCGAATGTCGGTCCCACCTCTGAAAAAGTGCGCAAAAAGGTAGTTTTTTTGGAAGTCGTAACTCTCCCGAAGGGAATTTTACCTCAGAAGTTTTGTGAAAAACTTCCGAAGCTAAATTTTGACTTCAAAAGATATTCCTTAGCTTAATGAAAAATGGCTTCGGAAGAAAAATTACTTGAAGTATTTTCTCTTCTGAAGAGTATTTTGTTTAGGAAGATATTAGACGTTGAAAGTTTTATTCTTAAAGAGAATAAATCTTTTGAGACAAATTCCTTTCCAAAGAAATTTGTTCTTCAAATTCATATAAGTACTCAGAAGCATATTTTGGCTTCAGAAGAAATAAAAGCATTTCTTCCGAAGGCAAATTTCATATAAGTAGTTATTTGATTTGAAGACTTAAAATTCTTCCGAAGACAAATTTAATGTCTTCCGAAAGAAAATACACTTAAGTTTTTCAAAATGCTAAGAAATATCACTTGAAAAAGTTTTTCTCCCAAGATAAACTGGGTTTATATAGGTGATAGTTTAGACAACTTAGGACACACAATTCTTTTTAGAAATAATATTAATTAAGTTCTAAGAAAACCTATTCAAGGTTAATCATCCCAATGACTGATATAAGATATTTAAATCTCTGTTTATCAAAAGCTTTTATGAACAAATTAGCATATTGTTCATTTGTGTTAACCTTGACTACTTTTATCAATCCCATTTCATAATTATCTCTAATTAGATGATACCTGATGTTGATGTATTTAGCCCTTGAGTGCTGCACAAGATTCTCTGTGATAGAGATAGCATTGTTGTTGTCTATGTGGATGGGAGTCTCTTTGAAGTTGCATCCATAGTCCAGTATCTGATTCTGAATCCAAAGCACTTGACCACAACAGCTTGCAGCAGTAATGTATTCAGCCTCAGAATTTGATGCAGGTACACAGGATTATTTCTCGCATTGCCATGAGACTATCCTTCCACCAAAGAATTGACATCCCCCAGATGTGGACTTTGCAGTCATGTTACAGCCACTATAGTCACTATCTGTATAGGCATACAGATTAAAGTCAGAATTCTTTGGATACCAAAGGCCTAGTTTAGGGGACACCTTTGAGATATCTAAGAATCCTTTTGACAGTAACCAGGTGTGACATCTTGGGGTTGGCTTGATATCATGCACATATGCATGTAGCAAACATAATATCAGGCCTACTGGCTGTAAGATACATAAGAGACCCAATCATTGCCCTGTAAAGATGTTCATCTACACACCCCCTCAAGATCAGGTCCAAGGGAGTGGTTTCTTGCTATGGGTGTCTTTGCAATCTTATATTCAGTCATATTGAATCTTGTAAGTATGCCCTAAACATACTTTGACTGACTTATGATGATGCCATTGTCAACTTACTTCACTTGAATTCCTAGAAGGAAATTGAGTTCCCCCATGGCACTCATTTCAAATCTATTCTTCATCAGCCACTCAAAGTCTTTACAAAGCTTTGGATTAGTTGACCTGAAGATAATATCATCTACATAAACTTGAACCAGCATCAAATCATTCCCTGTTCCTTCAATAAAGAGAGTTCCATGTATAGTACCCCTCTTGCAGCCATATTGACAGAGATACTGAGATAGTGTCTTATACCACTTCCTTGGAACTTGGTGCAACCCATAAATAGCTTTATCAAGCCTGCAGACATAATAAGAATGATCTGGGTCTACAAAGCCAGGTGGTTGTTTGACATACACCTCATCATTAATCACCCCATATAAAAATGCACACTTAACATCAAGTTAGTAGACCATGAAGTCCTTGGATGCAGCAAATGCCAGGAATATCCTAACAGCTTCAAGTCTTGCTACAGGAGCAAAGACATCAGTGTAATCAATTCCTTCTTCTTGTGTGTACCCTTGAACAATTAGTCTTGCCTTGTTATTTATGACAAATACTTTATCATCCTTCTTATTCCTAAACACCTACTTGGAACCTATGATATTCTTCCTTTGAGGAAGAGGACATAGATTCTAAACCTTTTGTCTCTTCAATTGAAGCAGCTCCTCTTGCATTGCTTCAACCCAACTTCTATCCTTCAAAGCCTTATGAACTTTCTTAGGCTCTATTTTGGACAAGAAACAAGTGTGTAGACAAAAATTTTTGTCATGGGTTTATCCTCTTGTTCTCACTCCCTCGTCAACATCTCCAATGATGTTTGTGGTGGGGTGTGACTTGCGGATCCTGAGTTAAGTAATCACAACAAGTTGTCTAGACACATCTAAATTTGAGAAGTTTAGATCTAGCAATGAAGTATCTCCCACCACATCAGTATACTTATCAAGAGAAGCTTGATCTAATGAGTGTGTGACATAGCAGGCAGTCTTGACTGCCTCTACTCAAAAGGTGATTGGCAGAGGAGTCCTGGGAGCACTATTTTACCTTGTAATACCTTTCTCATTACAAATTGTGTCAAGGATCTGGTCTTGAATTTAGTTCCTTGATCACATCTCATGATCTTAACCTTGTGATCACTTTGATTCTCAATTTTCATAATGAAGTTCTTCAAGATCTCAGGAATCTCATCCTTAGTTGTAAGGAAGAAGACCCAAATGAATCTTGTGAAATCATCTGTGATCACTAAACAATATGAGGTCCTTCCTAGACTCATTACACTGGTGGAGCCAAAGAGATCCATGTGTAATTAGTGTAAGGGAGTAGTGATAGGGTTCTTTTCCTTTGGCTTGTGAGACACCAAGTGTTGTGTCCCTTTCAGGCATGCAACATAGTGATCATCACTTGTAAACTCTTTCTTTGGCATTCTAGTTACCAAATCATTTATAATTAATTTGTTCATGTTTTTAAAGTTTACATGGCACATTATTTTATGTCAAAGGAAAGTCTCATCACTATTAGCCTTAGATAGAAAGTAAGAAACTTCTCCTGAGGGTATGCTTCCTATAAATCCATCTTGTACATGTTCCCTTTCCAGGGTGCTCTAAGCAGGATATGCTCTTGTGGAATGACAACCTCGGGCTTGAGAACAATGCACTCATACTCAGTAAAGAGCTTGTTCTGTCTCTTGTCACAAAATTAGGATACACTCAGTAAATTGTACCCAAACTCCTTTACAAAGATTACCTTTTCAATGCTGAGCTTACCATTTGTGACCCTGTCTCTTCCTTTAATGTAACCACCAGCATCCTCCAAAAGCAACTGGCCCTCCATCAATTGTCTTAAAGTTTTGAAGCAATATGCCATTGCCTGTCATGTGCCTAGGACAGCCACTATCAATGATCCATACATTTCTTTTGGTCTTCAGATGTTCCTGTATAATAAAAGGAGAAGTAGTTATATTTGGAAGCCCAAGCCTCATTGGTCTTGAGCTCTTCAAAATGAACTGAATACAAGGCAACAGTAATTGATCCTTATTGAGACTTTGGGGATCATTTGCTGTTGTCAGTGAAGAATTTTCAGTCACATGGTCTTCCTTTATCTTCCACGTCATCTTTGGAAGATTAGACTTGACCTTTAATGCTTCTGAAGTTTTTACAACTTTGGAAGTTTTGGAGACTAACCCTTCAGAAGATCTAGCTTTCACTGTAGCAAACTTCAGTGCTTCGGAAGCATTCCTTTCTTCCGAGACCAAAATTTCTTCCGAAGGCAAATTTTCACTTGTCTTCATTTTTATTTCGGAGCTTTCAAAAGAAACACAAATTTCATCTGAAGCTTTCTTCTTCTTGTTCTTCTCAGAAGTCTTCTTCCTTGTTATGTTGACAGTACTTCTGGGATTGTATATGCAATCCTTAGCAAGATGAGAAGTACTGCCACACATAATGCAGTCAATGTTCTTCCTTCTAAGAGTCTTCTTGTGAATGGAAGACTGAGGTTGATCATTTTCCATCTCCATCCCCATCTTTGCAGATGTTATAGCAAGTTTCCTAGGGTGAGACTTGCTTTTGGAGGTGGATGGTTCATGCTGTGTAGCAGTAGTACACAGTTCTCAGTCTTTATTTCTTCATAGGGATGAGTTGGACATGAACTAGAACTTCTGGTACTAGAGTCCATAGTCAAATATTCAGTGTCCACCACTTCAAATCTTGCAGAGATAAAAACTTGTTTCTGCTTAGAGCTGTAGGTCGCCTTGATCTCTTGAGCTTTCTTTGATCTTCTCTTTGCTGATCGAATCAATTTTTCCTTTTTGACTTAGTCATCCTTGACTTCTTTCTCTCCTTAGGAGAGTAGTGACCCTTGTTAGGATGACCTTCTTCAATCTTCCCAGATCCATCCTTCACTACCTCCTCTTCATCCTCTTAATAACTAGGATCTATGGATAGAAGCTCATCTTGACTATTTCCACACCTGGGAGATCTTACAGACAATAGAGTGTGTGGAGGAGCTATCTCAGTAGATCCCAGTCCCTATTTTTTCTAATAACACACTTGGGAATGTAGGTAGAGGATATTATGTTTTGAAGGTCTCTTCTTCAAGAACATGCTTCTCTGCCTTGGCTTTGCGGATCACTAGCTCAGCCTGGCACTCAGTTAACTTAGTGATGAAATCTTTGATTTGAGTCCTGCAGTGGGTATGCTCATGTTTAAGAGTTGAAATGGTTTTCTTTAAGTCTTCTATTTTTAACTTATACTCATTTTCAGCTCTTTAAAATCAGATTTTAAGATGTTCAACGACTCAAGATCAGATCTCATCTCTAAGTTATATGACCTATATCTGTTCACTTTAGCAATGCATTCTGGGGTACAAAGATGTTCCAATACCTTGGCTTCATCAATATCTGTGATCAGTGCTTGGTTTGGAGACACATCTTTTACCTGGAAACTCCAATCAAAGCCTCCTTCTTTAACAGCAACTGCAGCTTGCTGCTTGGGCTTATCAGTGTGTGGAGCTCCTTTAGTGTAGTTTGGCTTGGGTTGTGCTTGGCCACCATTTGTCCTGGGTGCCTTACACTCCCTAGCAAAGTGTACCATTTGGTTACATTTGTAACACTTCACTTTGCTTTTATCCAGCATAAACCTTTCACTGGATACATTGCTAGGAAACTTTCTCCCTGGCCTCTTGTAGAATGTTTTGGCTCTGTGAGTGAGAAGAGCCATTTGTTGAACTATCTCCATGCATTCCAGATCATCTGGATGGATACAGTCCAAATCTTCAAGGGTGAAAGAAAGTTGCCTGTGCTTTCATCATGAGACATAAAGGCAAGTGATGAGCTTGTCTCTTGGAATGGGCTTCCTTGGATGTAGCTCTCCCTTGGTGTCTCATGGAAGGTGATGAAAGGGCCCTTGGGTGAGTTGTCAGGGTAAGAGATGAAATGGTGTTGTGGTTCTCTACAATCTCTTTCAACCACATGAAGGGCAGAACTCTATTGATTGCTAGAGTTGTCAGGTGGATTTTGCATGTTCATCTCCATCTGGTAACCACTAAGTATGCCATATAACTCAGTGAGAGTGAGGGTCTTGAGATTTTCAGTCCTCTTAATGACCATACAATAGTGTGTCCATTGTCTAGGAACAGAGGACATGAACTTTCTCACAATATCCCTGTTCTCCAGTTTTACTTCAACATCAGCTAGAGTATCCACAATGTCAACATACCAGAAATATTGTTGATCATGGTTTCACCTGTTTTATAGATGAATTTCTCAAACTGCTGCTTCAGAAGGTCCTTCTTGTTTTCTTTGGCATCAGAAGACCATTCATACATCAGCTTCAGTGCATCCCAGATCTGCTTAGCAGTTTTGCACTTCTTGAAGCCTCTTTAGATGGCATTTGGAAGAGCAGTTTAGAGGGCAGTCATGGCTTTCTGATCTATATCTATTATTTTTCTATCTTTTTCAGAATAGACACCACCTCCTTTGGAATCATGCCACCTCCAGCAGCAGCTGAAGAGGTGCATGGATTGTAAGGTCCTTCAGTAATAGACTCCCACATCCTGCTGTCTTGTGACTTGATAAAGCCTTCCATTCGTAGGCACCAAGTACCAAAATCATCAGGAGTGATCAGTGGGACTTTACCATGGTACCGGTTTCCATATCAGACTTAGATGATGCCATTTGAGATGTTAAGTGTTTTATGAGAACTAAGGAGATTTAAGATGGTGAGATCTTACAATCAAGAGCCTGTAACGCTCTGATACCAATTGCAGGACCGGTTAAGGGATGTTCAATACCATCAGTCTCACAATGAGGAGAGTGTTAGAACACTTAACAGTTTAAATAGGAAACTGGGTTTTAAGAACAAGATACAAAGAACACAAGTAAGTAAAGAGACAGAACTCAAGAATAATATATATATGGTTTTCAAGAATGATGTATATTAATCTCAAGTTCTCTTACAAGAGTTACAATGCATAAGTTTAAGTTACAAGACATTAAGATGCTTTATACTACATCCTTATACATGGAAAGCCAATTGAAACATTGAATGACAACAAAATCAATGTAGAGTCAAAACGCATATTGCCTTTTGACTAGTGACTATGACATGCCATATCTCATATTCTATTATATTACAAAAAGAATAAAAGTACATAAAGTAGAAAGTTACAGACTCTAGACCTTAATGTACAGTTGTAAAAGCATGCACCTTTTCACCAAGTCATGCATGTTGGTGAGTCTTCAGAGTTTCAGCGGGAAGTGGTTCAGCTTTATGCAAAAGTACATCAGAGAAAGCATGTTTATCTATGTCCTAGGATGAAATCAGTCGTTACTACATTTGGCATCGGGAGACTTTGTCTTTGAAGCTACGGAAGACTTCATCTTTGGCTTCAGAAGATTTGGTCTTTGGTTTTGGAAGCTTTTGTACTTGATGTTATTCTTGTGCAGAGTATAAAGCTTCCATAGGAACTTTGGCTTCAGAATATTTCATACAACAAAATTTTTGTGCTAAGTATAAAACTTCCGTAGAAGCTTCTATTTAGTACATAGTGCATGCATGCAGGAAGCCTTTGGCTGCTTTGTTTGCATCAGCCTTTATATAAACCTTACAATATATATATACACACACACACACATATATGTATACATATATGTATATATATACATACATATATATATATACATATACATATATACACACACATATATACATATATGCACACACATATCTACATATATATACATATATATAACATATATATATACATAAATATATATATACATATGCATACACACACACACATAGATATATATATAAATAGATATATATACATATATATATACATATATATATATATATACGTATATATATATAAATATATATATATATACGTATATATATATAAATATATATATACGTATATATATATATATATATATGTATATATATATATATATATATATACGTATATAC
>BJCO01374666.1:0-24985 GCA_018326465.1 Flaveria floridana | reverse complement strand
TAATTTTAGTTTATGGGTTGAGTTTCATGTGAATCCTCCGTGTGTTCCGTGTCTGGTTTCGTCTTCTAAAATTGAATATCCTCAACATTTATCGTATTAGCTTACTAATATAATATCCTTGTTTTTTCTTGTTAGTCAAAGTATAAAATATTATATTATTATATATTCTTTCTAATCATACATGAAGCTTATTTTTAACTATTGAATATCATATATAATATTGTTATTTTATCCGTCTAATTGTTATTGGCTATAAACAATAAAAAAAATTACATAACTAATACTAATTTATATTAGTAGAACACTAGTCACACACTCACACATTTAAAACGCCGTTGATGTGGTGTGATATTATTATTATTATTATTATTATTTTTTGAAAATTTATAATGAGTGAATTGTACAAAATATAACATACTTTCATCTTTTTTTTTTAAATGTATTCCACTTTAGTCTTTAGGTCTCTTTTAACATAGCTACGTTTTCATTTCATTTTACGTAACATAGTTACATTAGGTGTGTGTTTAACGAAAGTAGTTGAATTCGCAAGCTAAAGTTTTCTAATACAACGAAAGAAAATACACAACATCAAAACCATATATATTATGTAACTGTATAATTGTATCTCATCCACTCTCGTATTATATTTAATCGTTTACTTGGTTGTCATGATTATTTATTTAAATTGATTATATATTCAAAGTTAAACACGTAATTGTGTGCATATCCACAAATATATATGTTTGTATGTTTTTATACATTTTATACACTTAGTTCAATGATGTAGAATTGACATCAGTTAATGGGAAAATGGGGTCCAACATAACAAGGAAAAAGGGGTGTGCCAATTGGCAATATATATCTATATATTCTTATCTCCTAATATTCATATTCCAAGTCCTTGTCATTCTCAATTTAAAGCTAGCAACACTCTTCTTATCTTATCTTTTAATATATTACTAATTAATATAATAATTTATAATTTTAAGTAAAAAAAATGCGTTCCTCATGCTAATTGAAAACGACATGCACTTTTGTGTGTTCAACGATTCTGGTTATTGTTTCAGTAACCAATTTTAACTAAACCGAATTCAAAACCGCAAAAACCAAACCGAATTTAAATCATTTCTGTTCATGTTCAAAGTGAAAAATTTAGCAAGATTAAATTTTGGGATGTTTATTGGTCCGACTTTCTCGGTTTTCTTGGTTTTATTATGGACTAAAAGTTTAATGGATTGTACAAATAAAAAAACTCATAGCTGAAGATTTTGGTTTCCTTAGTTTAACTGACTTGAATATCAGAGGACTTGTAGTCTTAACAATATTATTATGTGTAGTAATGATGCTCCTCTTTTAAGTAGCTGGGGGTTCTAGTTCGATAACAGACATTAGTGTAGATTTAGAAGTAGATTTCCAGAAAGTGTGAGTTAGTCACTCTAAAGAAAAGCCAAATTTAATTACTTAAAGCTAAAAACCATTTAACTAAATCCGTTACCAAAAACTGATTATGCAATTCATTTCAGTTTTGAAAGATTTTTGTTTGGTTTTCAGTTTAATCAGTTCGTAATCGAATAATGAACACTCCTGTTTTTGTCAATGCTGCAGAAATTTGAACCTGGTTACTCATCTCCTCCACAAGTCATCCAATACGACGGGTAATTCTGTAATTCATCCTACTTTTTCGTCGCAATTATAACTAATTAGTTGAAATGATAACAGAGTAGTAAGTTTAGAGGTGCCTGAAGTAGAGGTTAATTCTGCCATTGTGTCTCAACATGAAAGGATTGTTGAAACTGAGTACCCACAGTGTTCATCTGCTGCTGATAGCAGTGCTTCTATCTGCAGACTTTTGGGTCTTATGGTAAGTCTCATTTACTCGCACGTAGGGATCAAAGCATGATAATGAGGCGCGCGCATGTACACATATATTATAGCTAGTGATTAAAGGTTATTTTGACATGCAGGTTACCTTAATTCTACTGGTTAGACATTTGTTTGTATTGTTGATTGAAGGATCAGGGAATTACCCATTCACACTCTTGACTGTAAGCACCTGTAAAATTCTAACAAATTTAATTTTACGAATCAAATAGAATTTAGATTCCATTTCCAATGACTTATAATGAATTCCAAGAAACCAAAAGCCCATAAATCCTTAATTAACAAACAAGCTGTTTTAATTAGCATGTTTTGATTTGTAGGTGTTGATTATGAGGGCTATTGGGATTATAGTCCCCATGTACATAATCATGCGCACAGTTGACACCATCCATAAGACCATCACAACTCGTCATCAGGTTTGCCTACTAATCATTTCTTGTTATAAAGTTGCAGCCTTAATCATGCATGTTAAGTATTTTTAAACTGATCCTAATCTTATGTGTTAGGTTTCTCAAGATAACAGCCAGAGTCAGCAGTATAGATTGATTTAGGCAACAGTATATATCACATTATCACTCTATATTTGTACAGTAAAACCTTTGTAAAATAAAACTTTTGCAAAGGTTGTTTCATGTTAGTTGAGAATCTGTAACTGTGTAATTAACCATCAAAGTAAACATACCTCTTCAGACCAAATAACAAACGTTGATAACCGATTATATTCTGTTATGATCTTCTTTGACTTGACAGTGGGCTCCTCACCATCATCATCAAAATCGTCTTCGGGTGAGGTTTCAAGTGGGACATCATTTGAAACATTATGCTTGGTGATGAATTCTTTAAATATGCTCATACTTTCTCCCTTACACAAAAGTGTAGTTTAAACTGAATGACACAAAAATAGTTCATCTGCATCTGCATTGTAAATTCACCACAAAAACCTTTGAAAAAGTCATAGATTAATGTCATCAAACAACATAGAAGCATTTGCGTTTTAGTTTAAAACCCTTTTTCTGAACAAGCAGAGTGGGCAGATTTTGATTTCATAACATAAAGCTCAAAAGATAGAACCCGTTCAGGACCTTTTATCATTTAACTTTTTACCTTTTTCACCTACATGTCTATATAGGGGTGAACATTGGACAAATGGTAAGGTTGCAGCCTCTCATATGACGGGAGGTCATGAACTTGAGTCATGGAAACAGACTCGTGTAGAAGCGCAAGATAATGATGTGTTCTTCAGATCCAAAGTGTCCCGACAACATAAAACATGTCTAAAACATGGGTCAAAAATTGGTCAAAGTTAGGGTCTATAGCTTTTGGTTATACATAAAACTTATTTGATTGCAAAGTAATTAAAGGTGCATAGGCGCAAACATACCGCTTTGCGTCCGTTGGGTGCAAGTTCACGCAAAAAAACCCGGTGTGAGCATGTCTAAAGCAGCTCAAATTGTTCTAAAACATAAAAAATAACCTAGAACCAGCCTAAATTATCCCTAAACCAACCTAAACTTCTCTGAAACCTTTAAAAATGGTTCGTTTATATTGTACACTTTCCATAAAAAAGCCTTGCTTTTTAAACGCCTTGCGTCGAGCCCAAGGCTCACCCTTTGCACCTTCGCCTTCTACTACTACGTTTGGTTGTGTTTAGCGCAACCCCTCGCGTGGGCTTGTGACCTTGGCTTTCAAGACCGAAATGCCTCAAGTGCCTTACGTTTCTTTTACCACCAAGGATGATGTCCAAAAAACAAGTGATGCCTATGAGGAAAATAAACAATATTGGTTGGTCTGATAATGAGTAAATCAAGATGTATAAAATTCATGCCCACATGATGCAATTGACTATATACTTGTCTCTTAACACATTTTTTCAATCTTTATCCATAATCCTAGCCCTAATAGATAAGCACATTGTTACTAAAATGAAAATCGGATCTAATTAATAGAACATAAATTTGTATTTATAGATAGCATTAATTCGTATTAACTAACTTCCCTATTATGAGGGAATGTATTATGTATATATTGTCAAAATCAATGAAAGGATCGGGAGGACTTTTGAACCATATCATTCAACATGGTATCAAGAGCAGAACCCTAGTTTCTTCCTATCTTCCTTCCTGCCGAATCATATTTTTTTTTCTCTTTTCAGCCGTGTCCTTTCCTTCATACCAACACAATCATGGCATCCTCACTCCACCCTGCTGTGACCGTGACAAATATTAAAAATTTTATTCCTATCATCCTTGACAGCCAAAACGAGCATTATAATACCTGGGCCGAATTGTTTGTTATTCACTGCAAAGCATATGATGTTTTTGATCATCTTCAACCCCGTAGCCCGGCCACCTCCTCAGCCACCTCCTCTTCGTCCTCTGACAAAGAAAAGGCAACCACCAAAACCCCCCGCCAAGAATCATGGGATCGTATAGACGCCATTGTCTTACAATGGATCTATGGTACCATCACTCGCGATCTTGTCCACACCATAATAATTCCCAACACCACTGCGTACGACGCTTGGTGCCGGCTTAAGAATCTTTTTCTTGACAATCAAACCACTCCTACCATTGCCATTCAAAATAAATTCTTCAACTCTCGCCTTGATCAATTTCCCGATATCTCAGCCTATTGCCAACACATGAAGATCCTATATGACCAACTCACGAGTCTCGGTTCACCCTGTAGCTGAAAACCAACTCGTTCTTCAAATCTTGACCGACTTGACTGGACCTTTCGAGAGCATCTCTCTTATTCTCCAAAACACCCAACCCTTCCCAGACTTCTATACTACTCGGTCAAAATTATGTCAAATCGAAGATCAGAAATCATCCCAAGCTAAACAATCTGCCCAAACTGCTGGAACGGCTTTCTTAACCACACCCGAACCACCCACCCCACAACCATCGGACAACCGTAACCCACCCAGATCGGACACCGGAACAAGCAACCGTTATCGGGGTAGTGGCAGGGGTCGTGGCAAGGGTCGTGGCCGTGGCCGCTTTCCGCAAAATCACACTTATCCTGCCCACTTCTGGCATTCCCCTCCCTGGCCCAACATGCAGGCCCAATAAGCATCGTGGGCTCGTGGCGTCCATGGTCATATCCTCCCTGTCCATACCCATCAGCCCCTATGGCCCAATCCTCTCCACAGCCCAATACAGCCCACTCCAATACTGCTGGCCCAGGAATATTAGGCCCGAAACCCAACTCCTCTGGATCGGCCCAATCATATGTTGCTGGATACTCGCCAACCGACATCACTCAGGCTCTCTACAACTTGGCACTTCAGAGTAATGATTCCTCTTGGACTATGGACACAGGCGCGTCAGGTACAATGTCTCCTCAATATGATAAGTTTCCGTCTATTTTTAATTCTGGCATTATTCGCAACATTATTGTTGGGAATGGTAAAACCATTTCGGTGTTAGGACAAGGCAACATTCTACCACCACCATTCCCACCATTTAAACTAAATAATGTCCTATATGCCCCTAACCTAGTTAAAAACCTAATTTCAGTTTGTCGTTTCACAACTGACAATCAATTATCTGTTGGATTTGACCCGTATGGTTTTACTGTGAAGGACCTACAGACCAAGAGACCTATCCTACGATGCAATAGCTCGGGGGATCTCTACACTCTCAGCCCATCCAATATCACCAACCTCAATACTACTTCCATTTATGCAGCACTCTCTCAAGACATCTAGCATCAACGGCTCGGCCACCCTGGCCCAACCATTTTGCAAACTTTAAAAACATCTAGTTCAATTTCTTTTGGTTCTTTGAATAATAATGTTTGCTCTGCTTGCGTTAATGGAAAACATACTAGACTACCTTTTATTTCATCTAATACACGCACGTTAGTGCCATTTGATCTTGTTCATAGTGATGTGTGGACCTCCCCTATAATTTCAAATGGGGGTCATCGATATTATGTTTTATTCTTGGATGATTTTACCAAATTTTTGTGGACCTACCCCTTAACCAATAAATCTGAAGTTTTTACCATGTTCACTAAATTTAACACATTTGTGCAAACCCAATTCAACACCAAAATAAAACAATTTCAATGTGATAACGAAGGTGAATATGCCAACAATCAATTTCATACTTTTTGTAACACCAATGGCATGCACTTCCGTTTCTCCTGCCCACACACCTCCTCTCAAAATGGTAAAGCCAAGCGAAAAATCCACACCATTAGTAACCACATTCGATCCATACTCGCACATTCCTCAACACCTAATACCTACTGGCATCATGCCCTCGAAACCACCACCTACTTGCTAAATATCCTCCCAAGTAAACTACATAATTTCGAAACCCCCACCCAAAGATTATATAAATGCCTACCCACCTATGACCACCTTCGCGTGTTCGGTTTCATGTGTTACCCACTCATACCACACCACAATTCACAAACTCACATACTGTTCCTACCCGTGTGTATTCCTCGGCTACCCACCCAATCACTGGGGATACAAGTGCCTAGACCTTAAAACCAGAACCATTACTATCAACAGTCATGTAATCTTTGATGAAACTATGTTTCCATTCTCCAACTCCCCTACTCCCACCACCCACACATACACTTTCCTGGCAGACAGTCCCCACCCGTCCATTTATTTGCCAACCCACGGTCTTTCAACGACCCACCTGGCTCAACGACCACAATCCAATCCACGCCTTCCCACCCCACAAACCACCAACCGGCTCAAAACTCCACTACCACACCTACTCCGGCCCACTTTTCCACAACCGGCTCAACCCACCAACCTCAACCCACCTTGCCTACCACTCCCTCCCTGTCCACACCGGTCCAAACCAGCCCAATACCACCTCCACTACCGCCTCCTCCAACCCGCACAATCACCACCCGTGCCATGTCCGGCATCACAAAACCCAAACATATTTTTAACCTATCCACAACCGCCATCACACCCGTTCCTAAAAACCTTAAAGACGCCTTGTCCAACCCGGAGTGGCACTCTGCCATGGAAAACGAATTTAATGCCTTAATTAAAACTAAGACTTGGGAACTTGTCCCGAGACATCCTGACATGCATGTTATGCGTAGTATGTGGCTTTTTCGTTATAAATACAGGTAAGATGGCACTCTTGAGAGATACAAGGCTCGTCTCGTATGTGATGGAAGAAATCAGAAAGTTGGCATTGATTGTGGGGAAACATTTAGTCCGGTTGTCAAGCCGGCTACTATTCGCACTGTCTTAACCTTAGCCTTATCTCAGTCTTGGTCCATCCACCAGTTGGATGTTACCAATGTATTTTACATGGAAATGTTGCTGAGATAGTGTACATGTACCAACCAATGGGGTTTCGGCATCGCGATTTTCCAGATCATGTTTGTCTTTTCAAGAATTCTTTATATGGTCTTAAACAAGCACCACGAGCCTGGTCCCAGCGTTTTACAGACTTTGTAACATCTATTGGGTTCATACAGAGCAGATGTGATCACTCTCTTTTCACTTACCACCACGGGGGTGACATTGCTTACCTCCTAATCTACGTGGACGACATAATTCTCACCACCTCATCCGACTCTCTTAGGATGAAACTCATGGGCAGCCTTGCGGCTGAATTTGCTATGAAAGATCTTGGACCTCTTAGTTATTTCTTGGGTATCTCTGTCACCAAATCTGGTAACTCTATGTTTCTCTCTCAGCAATATTATGCTTTAGACATTATGAACCAAGCTGGCATGAATAATTGTAACCCAGTGGCCACACCCGTCGACACTAAACCGAAGCTCAGTGCTTCCTCCAGTGTCCCATTTAATAACCCCACTCTCTATAAGCCTTGCGGGTGCCCTACAGTATCTGAACTTCACAAGGCTAGACATTAGTTATGCAGTTCAACAGATATGTATTCATATGCATAACCCCACCACTGATCACTAGAATGCTTTAAAGCGCATTATCAGGTATATTCGTGGTACTGCCGATTTCGGTCTCACGCTGTCATCTTGTTCCACTATCTCTCTTCGGGCTTATACACATGCCGACTGGGCAAGTTGTCCCGATACCCGCCGCTCCACGTCTGGCTATTATGTCTACATGGGTTCTAATCTTCTTTCCTAGTCTTCCAAGAGACAAGCGACTATTTCTCGTTCTAGCGCAGAAGCTGGGTATCGTGCTGTCGCAAATGTAGTTGCAGAAATCTGTTGGCTTCGCAACCTTCTTTTAGAACTTCACCGACCTCTTTCTTCAGCCACTCTGGTTTATTATGACAACATTAGTGCCATTTATTTGTCCAACACCCAGTGCAACACTAGCGTACCAAACACATTGAGCTTGACATTCACTTTGTTCGCGAGCATGTTCAACAAGTTACCATTCGGATTCTTCATACTCCGACTCATCTACAGATTGCTGACATTTTCACCAAAGGCCTTCCACGCATCCTGTTTGATGACTTCCGCTCCAGTCTCAACATTCGACCACCTCCTGCTTTGACTGCGGGGGTGTAATAGAATATAAATTTGTATTTATAGATAGCATTAATTCGTATTAATTAACTTCCCTATTATGAGGGAATGTATTATGTATATATTGTCAAAATCAATGAAAGGATCGGGAGGACTTTTGAACCATATCATTCAACACTAATCTTGTTGAATTTCATTCTAATTACATACATGAAGATAATAGAGCTCTAATATTAATACATGAACGTACATGAGATGCAAAGTTCCAATGGTTTAGACTTTATGAAACCGTCGTTGACATGATGTAAGGTGTGTTTTTTTACCCGAACCCAAATATTAAACGTGAACAAAATCAACCCGAATCCGATTAAGAACCCGAGCAACCAAACTTGATTATTACATCAAACCGAACCTGATTTTTATAAATGGTTTGGTATTTGGATTGATTTTGTGGAGATTCGGGTCAACCCGATTAACCCGAATATTTGTTTTTAATAAAGTTCAAGATTAATATATATGCATGTGTATTTATATTTATGTATTATGCTGCCATTTACGAATTTAAAACATGATTTTCTAACTTTATATTTATTGTTGTGGTTCAATGTTATTATGTTAACTTTAAGGATAATCAAAATATAATATTTTTTTAACATATGAATATGCATAATAAAGTGAACGTAAATATGTAAAAACTTTCGAATCAATACGATAAACAAAATTATATATTGATAACACATGCTAAATCTCATTCATGCATTTTGATCACATACATATTGATTACACAAATATTTAAGATAACAAATAATATAAATCTTAATGATTTAGTCTAAACCCGAAAATCGATTAACCCAACCCGAATAAACCCGAATACAGAAACCCAAAAACCGATTAAAAATTACTTATTTGGTTTGGTTTTCGGGTTGACTTCCTACAAGTTCGAGGAACCCGACCTGGAGAACTCGAACCCCGATTAAAAACCCGAATGACACCCGTAACGTGATGTGATGATGACACCAACTTATTCTTCTTTTCCACACCTGAAACCTTTCACCTGCTTCTTTTTCTCCTAAGGGTTTCAGGACAATTGTCAGTAGTGGATCCAGAAACTTATTCCTATGGAGATATTATATTTTAAATGTTCCAATTTTATAGAAGTGGGCATAAATATTTACAGTTAATTCGGGTCGGGTTAAGTTGGTCATATAATAATAATATAATTCAATAATAATAAAACATCTCAGAATGTAAAAAACACATAATATTTATTTGAGATTTTGAGTTGAAAAAAACCTTACGCTATCTATTGTCTCTTTTGTCCAAACATTCAATTATGAATCGTCCTTGCATTTGATATTAAGTCCAAGACTTCAAAGTATTAGGGACCTTAGTATTTTAGGTTTTATCATTATTGGGTATTTAATATGTATTAGGAGTGAGTTGATTTAATCTTATTAAATCCTGGGTTGTAAGGGCATTAGCATCTAGTGAGAGTGCATTTATTTAATTATTTAATTAATTAACTCATGGGCTCTTTTAATGTTTGAGTTTATATTTTTATATAACTAATGGAGTTATCATCCAAAAAAATTGTTGTCACTCGGTAAACTTGTACATCTATTTCTATATGCGCAAGAAAATTCATTGTATTCCGGTGACTCTGGTAAATACATACCAGATCCGCCGCTGACAATTGTACTAACTACTACTTTGTTGGAGTCATGGAGATATTGTTAGTTGGTTACCACCATTCAAATTTAATGATTAAATTTGTCGATAAATATACGTTTTTAATCTATTAATTCTTTTTATTAATTTGATGTTCTTTTAGTATATTGTGTTTTGTAATTAAAAAAACTGAATTATGATTGTGTTTTGTAATTAAAAAAAACTGAATTATGATTGTGTTTAATTTGACATCCAAGTATAGATGTGCGTGTGTGCACGTGTGTGTATATATATAATAGTATCGTATTCTAGGGTGTTTTTTAGATGTCGTGGGTTTTATCAAATGATGGTAACATACATATATCGTGAAGAATGAAACGATACCGACTGAAACGTGATATATATAAACCTCATTTCCAGGCAACATTACATTATATTTTGACATAAAAACACATAATTCTTACACTTTAAACAACCAAATTATAGTAGAAACGGAATATGAATTGACAATACATCATTCATATTAGATAAGTAACTAGACCAATCATGTTAACTTGTCATTCTTTATTTCATCATCATCTTACGTATTAAGCTAATATGCAAATAAAAGTTAGTATTACTTAGTGTGTTCTAGTTTTTAACTTTATCATAATACTTTGGCATTTAGACATTAACAAACTTTAACTTTTGCATATAGATTATCATAAACTGTCATCATTACTTTATATGTCACTTTAACTTTGTGTGTCAATCGATACTTTAAGGGCCTCGACACTCACTGATTATAAATCAACACCTCAAAATTTTATATGAGTTGTATAGCACCATACGCGTCATATAGGTGGGTCGTATAGCCCTTGTCACATCCCGGCGGAAGCGTGAAATGCTTGGATGTGACTTTTTGGATCAAAAGACATTGATTATAATTAAACACATATAATGACAGTTAAAGATATAAAACATTACATAATATAATTAAGTCCGTCCTTAGGTTAAATAGTTTTTATAAAATTTGTCTAACATGAGACTAATACACGTAACCTAGTCTTAACATCTTTAACTGCTTCACATTTCTTCAGTAATAGTGAATATGTGCATCCACCATTATACTAGGCTCGAATATGTTAACAGTTATTTTTACACATGTCTTTCCAATCACTTCGCCCAACCGTTGTACATATCGAATGAGAACATAATACTGTTAGTCATTTTATTCTCTTGAAAAAGCATACTAAAAACTTTCAACATAATATTGGTGAGAAACATAGGTTTATAACCAAACAAAACGTATTGATGCAACATAAATAAGATTACAACCAAACCTACTTATATGCCAGGTGATTCATAACTGTCACAAATACAAATCATAAAAATCAGATAATATAGCATCACAACACTCATCCTGCTGGTGCAAGAAATATTTTTCCTAAGTAGCGCTGCCAATATTATCAGACGATTTCTCATCCGAATTAATGGTTGTATCTTACGGCAACATGATAGTGTGTGATGATGATATAGAAACCGAGAGAGAGGGTTTGTGAGAATGGTGGTGATTTCGGGTAGTGATGGTGGTTGTAGTGACCGAGAGACAAGAGGGTGGTGTGTATAGTGGCCTACGGTTATGGTGGTTTAGGTTGATATGAATTGAGAGAAAGAGAGAGTCGATGAGGGGTGGTGGTCGTAGTAGTGATGGTTGTGGTGGTAGCTCTTGACCGAAGATCCCTATGTATTGAAGTCTCCTCATCATTAGTTTTATTACTAGAGTAATGAGGTGGTAGTTTTTAGGCATACTTAGTTGGTAGTTTAGGAGATAGGTGGCAAGATTTGAAGGTGGCTTGGTGTTAAATGAGTGCTAGGTGTCGAGAAAAGGGCTAATGACTTACTTAGTCATTAAGACAAGTTTAGCTAATGGTTTAGGTACTTAATCGGGTTTACTTGGTAGCTTAGCAAACCGATATTGAAGTTAGTTAGTGTTTTAGTGTTTGAGAATTTGTTTGGTTTTAGTTTTGATTCAAGTTTCCATGAGATAATCTTGTTTGATAATGTTTGATTTTTCTTAGTTCTTATATATGTGTGTCATGATTTATAGAGATATATATTCATATATACATGCATACGTAAAAAAGCATGCATGCACATTATACACATATATATTAACATACTAGACTTATATACATATAAAATTTTATCATAAAAGTTACGTTAATAAAGTTATAATGTGAGAGTATTCATATGAAAAGATTTGTAAAATATATATGGTAATAGTCTTCTTAAATATATACATGTAAGGTATAATAATGTAACATATCAAATGATAACCTTAAACATTTTCTAACCAGAAATTATAGGGTTGTCACATTCTCCCCCCGTAAAGAGAATTTCGTCCCAAAATTCTTTGATGATTATCCTTTATTTGGGAGAGGGTTGTTGCCTTGTAACAGTCCTTTAAATAGATAATGATACTGTTTCTTGATTTCATCTTCACATTCCCATGTGAATTCGGGTCCTCTTTTTGAATTCTATTTTACTTTCACTATCGGGATCTTAGTTCTTTTCAAACTTTTTACTTCCTTGTCAATGATAGCTACTGGTTCTTCTATGAAGTGGAGTTTCTTATCTATTTTGATTTCTTGTATTGGTATTCTTAATGTTTCATCTATTAGACATTTCTTTAAAATAGATACATGAAATACGTTGTGTATCTCACTTAGTTCCTGTGTTAAATCTAATTTGTAAGCTACAGGACCAATTCTTTTTATTATCTCAAAAGGGCCAACATATCTAGGGTTTAACTTATTTCTCTTCCCGAATCGGATAATTCCCTTAGATGGTGATATTTTTAGATACACCCTATCTCCTATCTGAAATTCTAAAGGTTTCCTTCTCTTATCAGCATAACTCTTTTGTCTATCATGTGCTGTTCTTAATCTGTTCTTAATTTTACATAATCTTATCAGTTGTTTCCTGTACAAGTTCTGGACCTACGAGTTGTCTATCTCCTACTTCATTCCAACATAGAGGTGATCTACACTTCCTTCTGTATAGAGCTTCAAACGGAGCTATTCTAATACTAGAGTGATAACTATTATTGTATGAAAATTCAATTAATGGTAAATGTGAATCCCAGTTACCACCAAAATCTATTGCACAAGCTTGTAACATATCTTTCAGTGTTTGTATTGTTCTTTCACTTTGTCTATCTGTTTATGGATGATAAGCTGTACTCATATTTACATGAGTTCATAGGGCTTTTTGTAATGTCTGCCAGAATCTTGAAAAAAACATACTATCTCTGTCAGATATTATTGATATATGTATTCCATGTCTAGACACAATTTCTTTCATGCAAATTTTTACTAATATTATTGATACATGTATTCCATGTCTAGACACAATTTCTTTCATTTAAATTTTTACTAACCTTTTCATTTTATAATCTTCTCTTATTGGTTAGAAGTGAGCTGACTTAGTCAGCCTGTCTACTATAACCCATATTGTGTTATATCCATTTATGGTTCTAGGCAATTTAGTTACAAAATCTATAGTGATCTGATCCCATTTCCATTCTGGGATTTCTGGCTGTTGTAAACATCCTGAAGGTTTATGATATTCAGCTTTAACTCTAGAACAAACATCACATCTTTCCACAGACTCAACAACAGATTTCTTCATACCTGGCCACCAATATTGTCTTTTCAAATCCTTGTACATTTTATTATTTCCTGGGTATACTGAATATCTTGATTTATGTGCTTCCTTTAAAATAATTTCCCTTAACGTGTCATCATTAGGAATCCAAATTCTTTCTTTAAATCTTAAGATCCTATTCTGACTTGCTTCTAGCTGCTTTCTTTGTTTCATTATTCCTTTCAAGTCATCTTTTTGTTGTGCGGCCTGGATTTGACTTAACAAATCTGAATATCACTATTCTCATAGCACAAACCCTTAATGGCTCAATTCTTTCCTTCCTACTTAAAGCATCAGCTACTACGTTTGCTTTTCCGGGATGATATTTGATTTCACAATCATAGTCACTTAATAACTCTACCCATCTTCTTTGTCTCATATTCAACATTTTCTAATCAAATATATGTTGTAAACTTTTATTATCCGTATAAATTATACACTTAGTTCCATACAAGTAATGTCTCCAAATTTTTAATGCAAACACTACTGCTCCTAATTCTAAATCATGTGTAGTATAGTTCTTTTCACTACATTTGAGTTGTCTAGATGCATATGCAATTACTTTGTTCCTTTGTATTAAAACACATCCAAAACCTTGGTGTGATGCATCACAGTATACTACAAAGTCGTCTGTTCCTTCTGGGAGTACTAAAATAGTAGCACTACATAACTTGTTCTTTAAGAGTTCAAATGCCTTGTTTTGTTTTTCTCCCCACTCATACTTTATATCTTTCTGGGTCAATTCTGTCAAAGGTTGAGCTATTCTTGAGAAATTCTCTATAAATCTCCTGTAATATCCTGCCAAACCTAAGAATTATCGCACATCGGTTGGTGTTTTTGGAATTTCCCATTCCTTTACTGCTTCAATCTTTGCTGGGTCAACTTGTATTCCGTTTTGGTTAACCACATGCTCTAGAAATTATACTTCCCTTTTCTAAAATTCACCTTTTGAAAATTTAGCGTTTAATTGTTCTTTCCAAAGTAATTCTAAAGTTAACCTTAAGTGTTCCTCGTGTTCTTTCTTACTCTTAGAGTAGATTAAAATGTCATCTATAAAGACTATGACAAATTTATCTAAATATGGCTTACAAACTCTATTCCTTTAAGTCCATGAATACTACAGGAGCATTTGTTAATCCGAATGGCATTACAAGAAATTTATAATGTCCATAACGTGTTCTGAATGCAGTCTTAGGAATATCCTCCTCCTGTACTCTTAACTGGTGATGTCCTGATCTTAAGTCTATTTTAGAAAAATAACTAGATCCTTGAAATTGATCAAAAAGATCATCAATCCTAGTGATAGGATGCCTATTCTTTATGGTTACCTTATTGAGTTCTCGATAATCAATGCACATTCTGAAAGTTCCATCTTTCTTTTTAATAAATAGAACTGGTGCTCCCCAAGGAGATATACTAGGACGTATAAACTCTTTATCTAACAAATCTTGAAGTTGGCTCATTAATTACTTCATCTCTGTTGGTGCTAAACGATACAGAGATTTGGCTATAGGGGTAGTTCCTGGTAATAACTCAATCTTGAATTCTACCTGACGAGGGGTGGTAATCCTGGTAATTTATCAGGAAATATCTCTAGATATTCTCTAACAATAGGAACATCTTCTAAATTTTTCATGTCTAAGTGCGTATCTACTATATGAGCTAGAAATGCTAAACATTTCTTTCTCAAATGTTTCTATGCTTTCTTACATGAAATTATCTTTACAGTACCACTAGGTTGTTCACCATATATGGTAAGAATTGTATTATTCTTATTTGTAGGGATTTTAATCATTATTTTTCCATAAATAATTTCAGCTTGATTCTTACATAACCAATCCATACCCACAATGACATCAAAACCTCCTAATTTAATAGGAATCAAATCAATATTAAAATAGTGATCATCCAAAATCATAGTGCAATTAGGAATAACTTCACTAGCCTCAATTATTTCTCTATTAGCTAATTCTATTATAAATTTATTTTTCAACTTTTCTGATGTTAGGTTAAGTAAAGACTTAAACACATACGAGACAAAACTACGTGTAGCTCCCATATCAAATAACACAGTTGCGTGTTGATTATTAATAGGAAACGTACCCGTTACCACTTCTGGTTCTTGTCGTGCTTCCTCAGCTTGCAACACGAAAGCTCTACCATGCGGTTTGTTTGTGGGAACTTTCTTCTTTAACTTCGAACATTTATTGAGAAAATGATTTTCATTTCCACATTGATAGCAAACTGGTTTAGGGTTTGCAGGTCCCTTACAGTGTCGGGATATATGTCATTTCTTCTTACAATTATAACGAATTATAATCATACACTTACCGTGATGGTATCTCTTACAATTGTTACACCATGGTTGACCCTCCGTCTAAGGTCTCCTTTCTTGTGCAGCTCTTAAGAAATTTCTCACTGGGTGTCTGGTTATTCTTCTCTGCTGACTTCCTCTAAGTCTTTCTCCAGAAGTACTGCCATTTCATTTTCTCTTATTTCCCATCCTTGCATTGGTTAAGGAATCGTTCCTGATCATTTCATCAGTCAAACTACCTGCTAGTGCTACTGCCTCCTGAAAAGTTTTTGGAATTATAGATTTGACCATTCTCTTTATTTGTGGTACTAAACCCCAAATGTATCTGCCTATCTTTTTTGGTTATGGAGTTACTTGGTGTGACACTAACCTAGATAGTTCGTTATACCTATCAGTATATTCCCGGTGTGCCGCATCTTTCATTTCTAATGCCAAGAATTGCGTTTCTATTTTCTCTATTTCGTTGTAACGACAATATTTTTTGATTACTAGATTCTTACATTCTTCCCAGCTGTATCAGTTCACCACATGCCTTCCTTTAGTTTGTGCCTCCATTTTCCACCAAATTGTGCCTCACCCTTCAGAGAATGTGAAGCAAACAAGATTTTGTGGTTATCAACACAGTTGCTAATTTCTAGTATGGATTCCATCTCTTCGAGCCAGCGTAAGGCTTGTATTGCTCCTCCTTTCTCGTCGAATTCCCGTTGCCTGCATGTCATGAAAGTTTTATAAGAACATCCTTTCTTAAGTTGATCTGCAACTTCCTCCTCCGGGTGTTCTCCTGTGTTAGCATTTACTGGTTCCTCATTTTCAGGTGGTACACCTCCAAAGTTAAGGTTTTGCTATAATTGGGCTATTAAAGTAGGTATTTCAGCCTCCAATTCTTGGTTTACTTTATGGGAAATCCTTTCATTTTTAGTGGTTGTAGTTGCTTCTTGCGGAGCTTCTTCTCCAAGTCTGGTTCTTGACCTCCCAACACGTTTGGTTCTTCTTATTGGTTGAGTAGTCCTTTTTGGCGGCATATTTCACTACATTTTAATTATATTATTATTTTAGAAATAAATAATAAATAAGTAAAGATACATGTAAATTCTTATAGTAATCAAATATTTTATTAGTCTTGGCATAATAGAGGATACTTAGCATATACCTCTACTTTCTTATTTTTATGGCATACATTAAGTTTTCTAGGTTTCTATTTTCCCCAAACCTATTTCCATAGTTGGTAAGGATCCTGTTGTCTTTCTTTATTCCTTTCTTGATCTCTGTTTTGATTATCCGTACTTCCCGTTGAATTCTCTTAACTTTCCTTGGTATCTGGTTGGTTGCCTTTACTTGCCAATCTTCCAACCTTTATCTTTTACCTTCTTCTTCTCTTGTCTCAGATTCATCAGATTGTATCATTTCAGAATTTAGAGAAAATCTTTCTGGATTTATATCCCCTGTCTCTTGTATCTCATCAGTTAAGGGTCTCGTATGACGTACTCTCTATTTGATTTGATGATTCTATCTCAGGTGTTGTCTCTCTATGATCCGAATAGTCAGTTTCATTATTGTAACTATTAGTTTATCAGAACTCATGCTGCAAAATTCTTACAAATTTAATTCAGGTAAGTAACATAGAATTCATAAAATTTTTATGTATGAATCATACAGATTTTAAGTTTAATACTTACCTTATGAATATAATCTCATAAGGGAAACAATATCATTTTGATAATTAATCAACATGTGAGCAAAGAAGACAATATCACTTTGAGGATTAATTAATTTGTGAGCTTATGGTTATAGTCTATGTATTTACTAATAATACCTAATTCTCTATAACCAATGGTCTCAGATTGTGGGGTTTCTATTTGATTTGATGGTTCTATCTCAGGTGTTGTCTTTCTATGATCCGAATAGTCAGTTTCGTTATTGTAACTATTAGTTTTATCAGAACTCATGCTGCAAAATTCTTATAAATTTAACTAAGGTAAGTAACATAGAATTCATAAAATTTTTATATATGAATCATATAGATTTCAAGTTTAATACTTACCTTATGAATATAATCTCATAAAGGAAACAATATCACTTTGATAATTAATCAACTTGTGAGCAAAGAAGACAATATTACTTTGAGGATTAATTAATTTATGAGCTAATGGTTATAGTCTAGGCATTTACTAATAATATCTAATTCTCTATAACCAATGGCTCTGATACCAACCTGTCACATCTTGGTGGAAGCGTGAAATGCTTGGATGTGACTTTTTGGCTCTAAACACATTGGTTATAATTAAACACATATAACGACAGTTAAAGATATAAAACATAACATAATATAATTAAGTCTGTCCTTAGGTTACATAGTTTTTACAAAATTTGTCTAACATGAAACTGATACAGATAACCTAGTCTTAACATCTTTAACTGCTTCGTATTTCTTCAGTAATAATGAATATGTGCATCCACTATTATACTAGACTCAAATATATTAACAGTTATTTTTACACGTCTTTCTAATCACTTCGCCCTAACTGTTGTACACATCGAATGAGAACATAATACTGTTAGTCATTGTGTCCTCCTGAAAAAGCATACTAAAAACTGTCAACATAATATTGGTGAGAAACATAGGTTTAATAACCAAACAAAACGTATTGATGCAAAATAAATAAGATTACAACCAAACCTACTTATATGCCAGGTGATTCATAACTGTCACAAATGCAAATCATAAAAATCAGATAATATAACATCACAACACTCATCCTGTTGGTGCAGAAAATATTTTTCCTAATTAGCGCTACCAATATTATCAGACGATTTCTCATCCTAATTAATGCTTCTATCATACGGCAACATGACAGTTTATCTAAAAAAGGACCCAATTGGCGATCAAATAGCATGGAATTCTATTTGATTGGCAATCCAATAAGTGAGAACGAACAACCTGATCGATCTAACGATTAAAGAAACGTTAAGAACAAGTTGGAATCGATCAGGAACGAACTATGAACTTAGATGGGTGACTTAGGACGCTTTGGACGGCTAGGGTATGAAAGTATTTGAAGTGTTATGTTTTTCCATGAATTATGTGGTATTTATAGGTTTTCAGTGTTCATTCGTACGACTGAACCATTAGCATGGTTCAGTCACGACTAACGCATGCGTCTGACTCATACGCATGACTGAAGGTTCAATCGTGCGACTGAGTCAATCTTATGTCTCAGTTATATGACTGATCCAGTCACCTGGTTCAGTCGTGCGACTGGTCCATAAGTATGGTTCAGTCGTGCGACTGGTCCATAAGTATGGTTTAGTCGTACGACTGGTCCATAAGTATGGTTCATTCGTGCGTATGGGCCATAAGTATGGTCCATTAGCATTAATAACCACTTGACTAAGTTGAAAACATTTCTAAGTCATTATTAACTTAGAACTATGTACAACAACATCAAACCTATATATATAAAGTTCATACATGTGAATCATACTCAATACAATAATAATATGAAATAATCAACCACAAATAAACATCAAAATGTATTTCATTTATCATTGAGTCATCACATTACATCAGTGTAAGAAATGAAAGACTATTACATTTAAGATCATAAACTAGGTACATAATGTATCTACAAACTCCCCCTTGGACCTAGTTTAGCCTATTGTCTTACATCCTTCACATGCTCTTTGAATTTCTTGTACTTCTCTTCTCTTGTGACTCCCGCATGAATCTCAAACGTGAAGCAGAGCCGTATAACGTTTTGGAATTGCAGAGCTTGTACAATATCTTGTGAGTCATAGAACAGAGGCCACTTATACAATGTGTAAACATCTTCAGCAGATAAGTTGGTTAGCCACATCGGGTCAAATACTCTGATAGTCTCTATTTTTCCCTCTCTGTTTAGGACTATGACCGCTTCACCTGTCCTCCAGTCGTAATACCACCAGTTGAAGTGTGGAGTGAAGTCATGAGGCATCTCCCTTAGAGGGATCTTAGACATTGTGCGTGGGGGACTCCACTTCAGCACTACCTTCGGCTTCCTAGTGTTAGGGTCAACTTCATTCCTATGAATAAACCTTTCAGGTTGTTGAGGTCTAAAGTTCACCCATCTAGTGTGGTATTCTCTCTTAAGCGCCATCTCAAACCAACCCGACATCTTTCTTGGGTTGGCGTACAAAAGGTCTAAACAGGCTAACCTGTTCAGCTTAAAATCGGGAAGAGTCTTCAGATCATGTGGAAATCTGAAGTACTCAATCCCCTTCTCTCTCTTTACAGCGTACACCTCCAAGTCCTCAAAATAGGCCCAACTGATGATTTTGCCTGACACCTTCTGATGTCTTTTTACCTTGTACAGTTTGGTGTAGGCTTTTGGCTTTGGAGGTTCTCGTTGGGCTCTTATCTCTTTCAAACAAGCTGCCCATTCAGCCTTCTTTAACTCAACATCAGCGTCTGTGGCTTGGGCTTTATCTTACTCCTTTTCTTTCTCTTTCTCTTTCTCATCAAGAGTTCCAAATGTATCATTGCCAAATGTTTCACCCAGATCAGGGATAACATTACCCTCAGGGTCAGTGTACTCTGGATAATACTCTGATGTAATATCCTCAATCTTGATCTCATCCATGCCCTATAGCTACTCGTCACTCACGATGTCTACCTCAGGAGCATCCTTGACGAGCTCATCTGGATTAAGTCTGAACTTGTCTGCGAGCTACTTATCAGTTAGGTCATGGATGATCTCTCCTTCCTCAGGAGTGTAGCTCACAGATCTTCTTACGATCCCTTGCAAATCAAGAATCATAGTGAGATGAGTCTTGATTTGCTGAAGGGGGATGACATCATGTTCATTTATCTATTAAGCTTCATCTGTTTGATTAAACATTCAACACATTAAACATAGTTCATTAATAAAGACATTTAAACATTAATAATCATTAATTACATTAACGTAGTACATAATTCAAGTAAAAAAGTTTCAAATAAATAAACATTTAATCATTACTTTTGCCTTGATCGGGCGTCTCTTCAGCTTGAGGAGCTGAGGAAGAGGCTCCTTGATCTTGATTTCTCTTTGTTCGCCTCTCCCGTGTCGATGGGGTCGAGGCTGATGCAGTTGCATCGCCTACCTGATCATCCTCATCATCATTCCCCTTCTTGTCTTTCCCGCTTCCTCCTCTTCTCCTTCGTCATCGTCTTCATCTGATTCATCATCAGACGAATCATCATCATCATCATCTCCACCATCATCACCATCACCCTTTATCTTCAAGGGCTCACTTTTTGTCCCTTTTAATCTCAACATCAGTTTCTTGTTCTTCTTCTCCACTTCCTCGATCCTCTTAACCGATGCCATCAATTGCTCATTTTGGTTAGTCAGGGCATGGTGAGCTCAAGCTAACGCTCTCTCAAGCGCAACGTTCTTTTCTGTCCACTGGGCTATCTGCTTGCCCTGAGCGGTGTTAACTGCCATCAACTGACTCATCTGGTGAGCTCTCAGATCATCTGTCTCTAGAAGCTTGAGCACCAGTCTGTTAAGTCTAGCTAACTGCTCCTCTAACCCAACAGTGGGTAGAGAAGATCCCTATGGAGGTAGGAATGAGGTGGAAGTACCAGGTTGGGGTATAGATGGGGGGGGTGGTGGATGTGGTGTAGATGGGAGTAGGTGTGGGAGTGGATTGAGGTGGAACTGGTGAGGGTATAGTGGGTGAGGTAGGTGGGATTGTATGAGTGGTGGTGGTAGGGTGAGGAACAATAGTGGTGGTAGGGTGAGGAACAGTGGTGATGGTAGGGTGAGGAATAGTGGTGGTGGCAGTAACTGTGGTGATGGAAGAAGTAATCAGCACAATCCTTTGCCTCTTGCCCTTCTTCCTATAAGGTTGGGCCATCCTCTTCCTCCTAGAGCCCTTGGTGATTGGGGATCCCCCTGGGTTGATCGGCTGGTCGGGTGTGTACGTGGGATCTGTGACATCAGCATCACCATCCTCAGAACCAGCTTGGCATCCCCCAACCACCTATTTCCCCTTCTTGGTAGCCACCACTCGGCTACCTACTCTCCTCATTAGGGTCTCATCATCCGACTCCTCCTCATCTTCATCTACCAGGAAGTCCCGGTGGATAGCAGCCTGCTCAGATCCACCAGGAGCTGAGGAACTACTCTGTAGAGGTGGTGGAGATATAGTAGACATGTCGGTGGCTCGTGGATGACTAGATTCAACGTCTCCACCACCCTGACCATCATCTTGGTCATCATCATCATCGTCGTCGGCGGCTGGAACCACAATGGGCTCGATATCAGAATCACTGTCATCGTGACACCACTTCTTTCGAGCTGGCACCACGTAGTCCACGTTGGCCAGGTGGCCAAATAATCTCCTAACCGGGGGCTTCACCTGCTTCCCCCGGTACACCTTCATCCGTCCCAATGTGCTGTCGTCCATAACCTCCAGGGACACCGCATCATCCTTCTCCTTAGGCAAGTGAGGGAGCTTCTCATCAATAATCATCTGTAGAAACCTCAGGTACATACAAAAGCCTTCCTTACCCTTCGCCTCAATGTCCTCCATCAGATATGTGAAGAACATCTGAGAGAAACTGAACGGGTAGTTCAGTACCAGTGCAACGTATGCATTCTGGATTTGGTCGGACATCTCATCGAATCCTCCGCGCCGGGAGGCAATGCACTTAAGGATCACATATGCCAGGTACTTGAACTGTGGGCACATGTTGCTCTTGTTTAGCATGTCGGCATTGATGTCGCCGGCGTACTTGATCCTTAAGAAACATCCCCGAACAGTCAGGGGATGTAGCTTGGTTGGGTAGGCTCCGTCCTCACCCAAATCCAAGATCCCCCGGAAGTCATCCTCCCCTATATCAATATCTTGGCCGAAGATAGAACTTCAGATCCTGAATGGCTCAGTAGAGCGATCTACAGCAGCATTCTCCCAAAATGTCTACTGTATCGATCGATAAGGTGTGCAGGGAGTGGATATGGCTCTGTAAATCCTCGATCGTCTAAGAAAAGCAATGATCACGGTGAACTCTGAAGCGTTCCGGGATATAGGATAGAGGTAAGCACATATATTGTGCTTAGTGCTCATGGTCCATCTGTCATCCATGTTGCTGCAACACAAGTAACAAATACGTTAGATCTGTTCATAAAGATGGACATTTGAATTAGAACAGATTATATCTAACTGGCTCAATCGTACGATTGAATCACACGACTGAACTTAGTCGTACGATTGAGCCTACGACTGAACTTAGTCGTATGCTATGCCATGCGATTGAGTCAGTCGTGCGACTGAGTCACCGATTGATTCAATGGTAAGATTGAATCGTGTGACTGGCTCAATCGTGCGACTGAAGTTCATTAGCATGTCCATTCCCATCTGCACTGTTCGAGTCCAAAAAATTGAATCTTTGTCAAAACAGTCGATTTCACTTCAAGTTTGGATTCATTAGATGCGTCTGGACTCGATATAACATTTAATGTTTTTAAATACACGTTTAGTTACATTTAGGTGTTCTATTTTAGGATTTTCAGACACGGTTCTTGCATTAACCCATTCGGGCAGTTTGGTTCGATTAATCATCCGTATTAGTCACGATTTCAGTCTCATAGTACCTGTAGATGGACAATAATCGGTCAGTAATGCACAATGAGTAGTAATCACGTGGAAAATTTTGAAAAGAGTGTCTAGGTAGTCGGCGGTTTTTGGGAGTGTTTTGAAGTCAAGTGTAGGGTTTACGACCGACTGAGCCCCTTTTTATACTAATCTATGTTTCAGTCATGCGACTGGACCTATACGCATGATTCATTCGTGCGACTGAGGTTCAGTCATACGACTGACTTAAGCTTCTTTAGCCAGTCGTATGATTGGTTTATACTTCTGATCCAATTGTATACTTTGACCCATACTCATGGTCCAATCGTGTGATTGGTTCATACTCATGGTCCATTTGTGCAATTTTGGTCCATACTTATGGTCCAATCGTGTAATTGGTCCATACTTATGATCCAATCGTGCGATTGGCTCATTCTTATGAGTTTGACTTCACTTTTTCTAACCTTTCAAAAACTTGAATTTTATATATGACATTATGACCATTGATCATCTCAGACATGATTCTATTAACTGAAAACTTTTGATCACCTTAGACATGATCCTTTTAATCAAAATTGTTTGATCATATTAGACGTGATCCTTTTACTTGAAAACCATTTGATCACCTCACACATGATCCTTTTAACTTTAAGACCTTGTGATCATCTCAGACATGATCCTTTTAGCATTCTAGAAACAGGCTTTTATCAGATTAACGTTAGGTTCAATTTGTGACAGTCACAGATTTCTTCTTGTTACAAAGTTCGACGACGACTCGATACAGACAAAACTAAAACTAAGAAAAACTTTAAAAAAACTAAATTAAGACAATTTTTTCTGTATTTTTCATGTGAGGTGGGTTGAAAACATTTTAACTTTTCTTAAACGAGTTCTCCCCCCTGAGCAGAACAGTTTCAAGCATTCTCATCTTATCTAGAAAGATTCTTATGGAAACATACAGGCATAAACATAATCATTCGGGACCTTTTATATTTATGTAAATACAAAGAACATTATATTTATCCATCACAGAATCTTATTCATCTAAGAGTCAAGAGCACTAATAGGAAATCATGCTAGAGCTGTTATGTAGCACACATTGATTTTGACCATCAGGGAATGCTGCCACGATGATTATCAGTATATTTGTCCACCTAAATCCATACACAGATTTTTGACATACATTGATGATTATTTAGGTTTGTTATTTCAACAAGCATTTGTGGATCCCATACTTATATGGTAATTAAATTTACTCAGGAGATTTTTGAGCGGTCTACGGGTTTTGACAAGAAGAAACTATTCTAAGAGCTTTCAAGGAGATGCCAAGCCTCAGGTCAGTGCCATCGCACAGCAGAGAGGCGCAAACAACAATGAATTCTAGAATAT
>BJCO01374655.1:0-11520 GCA_018326465.1 Flaveria floridana | reverse complement strand
TTAAAACCAAACTTATAAGATCCAGAAAGTTTTTAGCTTTATTTATTTATTTACGGTTAAAGCGTGCAAAGTCGTATTCTAATAAGTGGATAAGTTATCATGCCGTATTTGTAATAATAAAATATATATAAACTTTAAGTAATCCTATTTTTTCATCACGATAATATTAACACATGTAATGCGGTTTGCCAACCCTGAAATTGTTAGCGTGAAAGAGAAAAGCAAACGTTAAAGACATAGGGCAATGGCCTAGGAAAGAGAGACGTGGCTAATCCCTGGCTTCGCAGATCACCTGCAACGGTGGTATGTTAACTCCCAAAAACTTTGATATGAAAAAGAAATACATACGTGAAAGAAAAAAGATGAGGAGAGGGATGATGGTTGATTTGTGGCCACGGATAACACCCGCCACAGTGGCTCGTCGACCCTGAAAAACTCCAACGTTAAATAAAAACATAGGCATGAACAAAAAGGGTTATGAGAAGGGAGGGTGGTTCGTTTTGCCGTTTTGGTGGCAACAAATCATCAATGACCAAAACTTATAGGTCTCTTGAGATGGAGTGAGTAAATGGTGAGTCGGCACTAGGGGTGTTCAAAAATATTTAAATTTGAAATTCCGATCCGAGATATCCGGAAATACGGATTTGGATTCGGATAGTGATTCTCAAAATCGGATATTCGATATCTGATTATCCGAAAACTAAAAAATATGTTTTTTATTTTTTTAAAATTTAAACATTCTTTTTTTATTTTAGGTTGAGATTTTTCGATGTATATTGGAACTTTTGTAACACGAGTTGGCTTTTTTACATTATTTTTACAATAACATATATCTAATTATTGTAAAAGAATAAAAAATAAAAATAAAAAATGAATTTCACATATTCGGATATTCGAAATTTCGGATACGGATATTCAAAATTTCAGATACGGATATGAATAGTGATTTTTAATCCAAAAATTTCGGATATTCGATTTTGAACATCCTGATCGAGCACACAAAGATTCTCAGCTTTTACATATTTTCGATCAGAAAGTTTCATCGTAATAGTTATTAAACTTCTCCTCACCATAAATAATCCATAATTCTTCCAAATCTTAGAGGCCCAATACATTAGTGGGCAGATTGTCCTTAAACGGACAAATCCAATGAAATTAATATCAGCCTCTAAACCGACCCAAATCACCACAAAATCAAACGAAAACAAACCAAAAACCACAAAAAATAAAGAAAAAAAAAATAAAAATCAAACCTTTATGCAATACGATTTTTTGTGTGTGAGGATAAAAGTCGCCCACTCCCCAATTTATATCTCTCCGTTCTTGATTTCCTCAGGTCACCATTAACAATGGAAGCTTCATCATCAATCATACGTCTTTCAGTTTCGCCCCCATTACAACTCAACTCTAACCCCTCTTCATCCTCTAAAAAAACCCCTAATTCTTTATCATCCAATCGATTCATACCTTGCAAGAACAAGACTGTAACTTTCCGGTGTTTCCGTACACACAGCCGCCGGACAACCACTGCTCCGCCGCGGTATTCCGCCACCAAGGTCGTTATTTGTCTTTCTTTGAACTGGGTATCTTGGTAAATGAAGAAATTGCCGAATTTTGTGGGATTTTGTTTGGGGGTTGTTGTTGTTTTATCGTTTCTTGAGTGCAATTGATTGTGTTGTGGGTGGGTTGGTTTCAGCTGTGATTTCTTGCTGGGGCATGGTTGCAGGTTATTGATTGTAGTATACCTAGTTCTGTTGGTTGTAATGATTGAGGAGTGATTAAGAACTTTGACTGATTATGGGTACTGGGTAGGTCAAAGCTGCAGAATTTTGATGGGATCAAAGGGGATAATGGATGTTGGTAATTGGTTATAGGATAAGTTTTAGTTGGGTTTTATTTTGTTACATGATTTTGAAGTTGAAATAAATGTTGAAGATGGATGTGCAACATATTATTAGTATGCACATGTATGAAATTAGTAGTTTGACAGCACCAAATGCGTATGTTGTTGGTCTTTTTTGTTTTTTCTTTGAATTATGTAGTTGTTTCTCTTTGGGGACTGGTTATTTGGCGAGGTTTGTCTAGTTTCTTATCTGACTGTATTGTATATTCTTGTGTTCTTTGCTATAGATTACTGGGGATAGATGTGTTTTTCCATTGGATAAACCAGTGATTCAAAGGCCTTTGGTAGATCAATATACACGGTTCTCTTGCTTTCATCATGGGCGGATAAAACAGTCTCCTATATGCAAATCTACCCCAAGTGCATTCTCTGACAAATCTGTATTTCATCTGTCAAAGCATGGAGTAGGCAATGTATTCGTAAGTTCTCTAATTTTGTTTAATTACATTGATTCATAAAACCTTTTGGTATATTCTTTTCCATCTCATATGCCTGTTTATTATTTATTCTATACCTCTTCTTATCTTTTTTACTTCTTGTCGCTACAAGATTAAACTTCTTTTATCTGAACTATGGTTACTAGAGCAAGAATAGAAAGGGAATTACCAAACCTTGGATTATGTTATAGAATTGTGTATGCACATGACTGGAAAGTTTTGTTAGTAATTCTTGAAAAGGTTTTGTATGCTTATATTATAATCAAGTGAAAGTTTTCATTGCACCTGTAGTATATGTATCTGATCTGTATCATGTAAACTGCTAGGAAAAACATGTTCGAGTTCCATGTGCAGCTGTGGGTCCTGATGAGCCACATGCAGCAAGTACAGCCTGGCCAGAGGGTGTTTTGGAGCAGCAATCCTCTGATAATTATACAATTGACTCAGAAAACAGTGAATGGCGGGAGTTACAGGGGTTTTTAAATGCTCAACTTCCATCCCACCCAAAGTTGGTTAGGGGACAACTGGAAAATGGTCTTCGTTACCTCATCTTGCCCAACAAAGTTCCACAAAACAGGTTTAATTTTGTATTTACCATCTGTGGCTCTAAAGTTTTTTCATTTCTTTTGCCTTCCTGTTCATTAACATACTTAACATTTGTTATGTAAAGATTTGAAGCCCACATGGAGGTACATGTGGGGTCAATTGATGAGGAAGACGATGAGCAAGGCATTGCACATATGATTGAGCATGTTGCATTTCTTGGAAGTAAGAAGCGTGAAAAGCTTTTAAGAACCGGTGCACGCTCAAATGCTTATACAGATTTTCATCATACGGTTTTTCATATCCATTCACCAACTTCCATGCAGGTTTGTAACTACAGATTTTGTTTGTGATCTCTAGTTACTGTATTTAGATGCAGAACATGGCTAGTTTTTTACTAAAAATATGATTTTGAGAGCTTTTTTGTGTATCTTTGAGCAAACAAACCTCTGTAGCTTTCCCTCATTTACGCAATTGTTTCTGCTTCTTGTTAATAGGATTCTGATGAGGATCTACTTCCGTCTGTTTTGGATGCCTTAAATGAGGTAAGAGCCAGTTAAAAAATATAATTTCCCATTTTAATGTCTGTTTTGAAATGTAATCCTCTTGTCTTTTGCATCCTAATGGTTGCTAAATTCTTCACTAAAAGCTATTACTTTTTTTTAATGCTGTAGATAGCTTTTTACCCGAAGTTCCTCGCTTCTCGGGTTGAAAAAGAAAGACGTGCCATACTATCAGAGCTGCAAATGATGAACACTATTGAGTACCGTGTGGATTGCCAGGTATATCAGTTTTAACTATTTTTTTCTTATCTTTTACGTGTAGTTACTAATATTTTGAAACAAATGCACGCGTCTTCTTAGGTTGTCAGTATATGTAATCCTTCTGTTATTTTCTATTTACAGTTGTTGCAGCATTTGCATTCTGAGAATAAGCTGAGTAGAAGATTCCCGATTGGACTTGAAGATCAAATTAAGAAGTGGGATGCAGAAAAAATTAGGAAGTTCCATGAACGATGGTACTTCCCAGCAAATGCAACTTTGTATATCGTGGGAGATATTGACAATATTGCAGGAACTGTTCAACACATTGAAGTATGTTTATGTTATGCTTATAAATAACATTTGACATGGATTTTAGAGAAGTACATTTAATAATAAATCTATGTGCAGGGTGTATTTGGACAGAAACATGTTGACAACGAGCCTCCTGTAGCACCTAAAACTAGTGCATTTGGTGCAATGGCTAATTTTCTTGTTCCTAAGTTCACAGGAGGGATATCTGCTGACTCGTCACATGACAAATCACTTCCATCGAACCAATTAAAGCTTCCTAAAAAAGAAAGGCATGCAATCCGCCCTCCTGTTGAGCATAATTGGTCTCTTCCTGGGAAACACGAAAATTTGAAGTCTCCCCAAATATTTCAGCATGAGCTACTTCAAAATTTTTCAGTCAACATGTTCTGTAAGGTAGGAAGTTATCTAGAAGCTTCTAACGATAATTGTAATTTGTGTACACAAAAAATATAAATAGTCAAAAGTTTTAACATGATTATTATATATTTATATTGTAGATTCCTGTGAACAAGGTCCAAACGTATGGTGATCTGCGTAATGTTCTCATGAAAAGAATATTCCTTTCGGCGTTGCATTTTCGCATCAACTCAAGATATAAGGTGATGTGTTTCTCAAGCATTTTGATTTGTTTTTTTTGTTATTATGTGTAAATATATTGCTAATTAAAGGTAAGAATGTAGAGTTCTAGCCCTCCATTTACATCGATTGAGTTGGATCATAGTGACTCGGGAAGAGAGGGATGCACAGTCACCACTCTTACAGTAACTGCTGAACCTAAGAGCTGGCAAAGTGCAATAAAAGTGGCTACACAAGAGGTATTGAGTTATGACTGTTGGATGGGCCCATATAAATGTCTTTGTATGATTTGGTTCTTATTTCATGATATTCAATCTGATTCAGGTTCGCAGGCTTAAGGAATTTGGTGTCACAAATGGAGAATTGGCTCGTTATCTTGATGCATTACTAAAAGATAGTGAACAGTTAGCTGCAATGTGTGATAACATATCATCAGTTGATAATTTGGATTTTGTTATGGAGAGCGATGCACTTGGCCATACGGTTATGGATCATAAACAAAGTTATGAAAGTTTGATTAGTGTTGCTGGAACAATCACTCTTGAAGAAGTATGCTGATTTTTAATAAAAGCAAATCCTGAATCTACAGCGCTTGTGTGTTTCACACAGTGGAATGATTTTTTTTCAACATGATTTATGCAGGTGAATTTCATTGGTGCACAAGTATTGGAGTACATATCAGATTTTGGAAAAGAATCTGCACCGGTACCTGCAGCCATCGTTGCTTGTGTTCCAAGAGAAGTACATGTTGATGGAGTAGGTGAAATTGATTTCAAGATATCCCCAGATGAGATAACTGCTGCAATTGAAGAAGGTTTGAAGGAACCCATAGAGCCCGAAGCAGAGGTATATTATCTTTTATTTTATTTTATTTTAGAGATTTGTGACTAGTATAATTCTATATATTTACCGAGTTATGTTCTTTTGTATGCAGTTTGAGGTACCAAAGGAATTAATAACTTCAACACAGGTGGATGAATTGAAGTTACAACTTAAACCATCATTCGTACCTACTGGTTCGGTATATTCGAATGCTATTAGATTTCATGACATAGAAACAGGAATCACCCAGTGTCGTCTCTCAAATGGGATTTCTATTAACTACAAGGTATATATTATCTTTTTTACTTATGATTCTCAGATTCAATCTTCTTTGCCTTATTTGACATGAGTTTTTGTTTTTATCTTAACAAGATATCCAATACCGAAAAATGTGGTGGGGTGATGCGGCTTATAGTAGGTGGTGGACGGGCAGCAGAAACACTAGAAACAAAGGGTGCGGTTGTATTGGGTGTTAGAACTTTGAGTGAAGGGGGGCGTGTTGGTAATTTTACAAGGGAACAGGTAATATTTCTGTCACTTAACTATCAACATTCTGGTACTAACTAATTTTATCTATTAAAATATGCATATATCTTTTTTTTCTCTTCAGGTGGAGCTATTTTGCGTGAATCATTTAATTAACTGTTCACTGGAGTCAACAGAAGAATTTCTTTGCATGGAGTTCCGTTTTACTACACGAGATAATGGAATGCGTGCTGCTTTTCAGCTGCTTCATATGGTACTTGAGGTAAATTCTAAAATTCACCCACCGCTTAATTTTACGTCTTACTCTTGTAGTTCACAACTTGTTAGTATTCTATGGTCAACCAAGGTTTGACTTTTGTGACCATTATGCAGCATAGTGTTTGGCTTGATGATGCATTTGATAGAGCGAGACAGCTATATTTATCATATTATCGGTCTATTCCAAAAAGCTTGGAACGGTCAACTGCTCACAAGCTCATGACAGCTATGTTGAATGAAGACGAACGGTTTGTGGAACCCACACCAGATTCATTAGAAAATTTAACATTACAGACCGTAAAAGATGCAGTTATGAATCAGTTTGTCACTGATAACATGGAGGTGCGATTTTATTTCTTTATAATTATTTGTTTATAGCTCTAATTTTAGTATTGATGCCAAAATTTAATTGTTTATTAGGTGAGCATTGTTGGGGATTTTTCAGAAGAGGATATTGAGTCTTGTGTAATGGATTACCTAGGCACAGTTAGACCCACCAAAGGTGCTGACAGGGCTCTTGGTTATAATCCTATCATCTTTAGACCGTCTCCTAACGATTTGAACTTTCAGCAAGTGAGCAGACAATTTTTCCCCGCTATTATGTGATTATTTTTGAATATTTATTATTAATTACATGTGGTCACATCACGTTTCCATTTGATAGGTGTTCTTAAAGGATACTGATGAGAGAGCATGTGCTTACATCGCGGGCCCGGCACCTAACCGATGGGGATATACAGTTGATGGAACAGACTTTCTTGAGTCCGTAAGGAATTTGACGGTTAATAAAGGTAAACATTCCCGATATATAGTTTAGCTTGTAGAGATTGTATATCATCTACCAAATATATTTCTTTTACGTGCAGAAACTGAAGGAGAGCTTATGAAGGCAGAGAACGCTAATTTTGACCTGCAAAGAAGATCCAGAAATCACCCACTATTCTTTGCAATTTCAGTTGGGTTGTTGGCAGAAATAATCAATTCAAGGTATTTTAATGATTGATATATGTTTGTACGTGATATTTGAAGTAGTTTTTATTTTGTTACCTTCTCATTTTTCATCACTGTTTTAATATTTGTTTATTCTAATATTGAATTAATTTCACATGAACTTACGGTTTAAATGTTACAGGCTTTTCACTGAAGTCAGAGACTCTCAAGGGTTAACGTATGATGTATCCTTCGAGTTAAACTTATTTGACAGATTAAATCTTGGTTGGTATGTCATCTCAGTAACATCTACACCGAGCAAGGTGCGTTAATTAGTCTCTAGAAGTACTTTCTCTTATTGAAAACGTTTTTTTTTTCTTTGTTTTCTAACTAGTTGGATTTACTTCAGGTACATAGGGCTGTTGATGCTTGCAAGAGTGTTCTAAGAGGCTTGCATAGTAAAAAGATAGCCGAGCATGAACTGGACCGGGTTCGTTCTTCATAAAATCTTGACTTTACATGAATTAATATTACTTGTCCACAAAAGAAGTTCTCAAATTTACTGATTTAAAGTTATCTGATCCTTTTCCTGCTTCAGTTTATGTTTCTTTCTGTAACGATTTAGATGGGGTAAAATTAGCTAAAAATGAGGCAAAAATTTTGTATGTTGACACAGGCCAAACGAACCCTGTTGATGAAACATGATGCAGAAACCAAGTCGAATGCCTACTGGCTGGGGTTGATAGCTCATTTGCAGGCGGCTTCTGTACATAGGAAGGTAAACTATTGGACTTGGTAGATGATGTTTTGACCGTGCTTAATAGACTATTTTACCTTTCAAAGTTAAAGTTCATCTTTCATTATCCTTTGTCTTCTCAACTGTTCTACGCGTTCATTTTTCAGGATATTTCATGCATTAGCGATTTGACAATGCTATACGGAGCTGCCACTATTGAGGATGTTTACTTGGCTTATGAACAGTTGAAAATTGATGAACAATCCTTGTACTGTTGCATTGGCATTGCTGGTGCTCAGGCTGGTGATGACACAGTTTCAGGTTAAAGAAAACCGTTGTTTTCTCTCGAAAGTTCTATTATTATTTTTTGTTTTCTCCCTGCACAAAGATTCACTATTTATGAGGCTTCAAACTCAATCATAACTTCAGATTATATCAACCTTTGTTTTCAAAAGTGCGCCTCAGGCGCAAGGGGATGGAATAATGTCTCTGGGCCTTGATGGGACGCTTCATGTACATGTGGGTCAAAATTGATCTAATATAGGGTTGGGAGGGGCTGATTTGTAAAAAAGATAATTGATGCAAGTTTTGATTGTACATAAAGCTTATTTGGTTGGACAAAGAGCAAATCCCTCGCGTACGCGGAGCTCTAGTCTCAGGCCATGGCTTTTGGGACCTAATTGCCTTGGAGCATCTCGTGCTTTTAAAACCAAGATATCAACGAGTTTTGAAGTTTAACACCTTTGGTTATGCAGGTTCTTTACAAGAGGAAGAATATGATGTTGGAGGTCTTCATGGTGTAATGCCTGTGGGTCGAGGGTCCCACACTATGACTATGCCAACAACATAATCATTCTAGATCACAACATTTATTTAGTGACCGGAGGGAGACCGACCATGAGGTAATCATTGAATGTGCATCTATATATACACAGGCACAAATATACATTCGTACATATAGACTCAATTAAACATGCTTTATGCAGGTATACAGCGGTGATGATTCAAAGCGACTTATTTATCACACGCGTTGAGCATTTGCAGCAGGATAAATCCCAAACAGCTTATTTGCAGGAAGTCATGGGCTCTTGTAGTGTATGCAATAAATTTGTGTATTCTAGTGGAGTCACAGAGTGATGTACATGTTATATAAAGACATGACTGATATTTGTTTAACTCATTCAGTTTTTTGTTTAGGTATTTGAATAATTTACATGGTAATGTAGCTATTCATTTGATACTTTAGCAAGCATAACCATAAACCCTTGGGAATTGATGCATTATTTAATTGTTGATAGTAAATATTTTCTTCAAGAATTGACTTGCTTTAAAAGTAACAAATTTGCTTGTAAAGTTCTAATAATATATTTAGGACCATTAGAATGGATTTAACACATAGTACCTAATGCTTCAGTTTAGGTTTATGATAATCATATATACACTAATTACCCTCTGATTACATCTTAATTTAAGTTGTTTTAATACTACTACGTTAGTTATATTTAAAGCCATGTTTTAGAAAGGACATATGACAAAATCATATTCATTCTCACTAAAATTTCTCACATCTCTTCTATTCAATAATTAAATTAATTACTAATTATCATATTTAGTTCTTTTTTAGGTTACAAATAATTTTATAATTAAATTATTCTAGGGAAACACAGTTTAATAAAGTAATAATTTTTTCTAAAACATCAAAATTTTTTTAGAAAATATGTAAATTTTAAAAATGAAACAAAATGTTTATTTTTTTTTCCAAAAAAAGAACAAAAAAAATTATAAAGTTGACATCATTTTTTTATTACTTATAGTCCGTACTAATACGTAATTTCAATTATATCTTATTTTAATGTTGTATTATAATTAATAACTTTTTATCTTATTTAATATATTATTTATTCAGCTCGCGTATCACACGTGCTATGCACATATACATATGAAGAGAGAATGGTTATCCTAAAATACTTGTTACATTTATCTTTTCTATGTATCTTTAAGCGTCACAAACTAAAATACATTTATAATGATAAAGACGGTTCATGATTGTTAACATATTATTACTTTATATTTGAACACTTCACTCAGAAATATAACTTTCTTTGTGATTTATATAAAAACATACTAAGGAATTTATATCCATTTTGTTCTAACAACTATTAATTTACAAAATTACAGGTATTTAGAGGTCAATTCAAAAGCGAGTGAAACACGATAATTAAATGTGAATTAAATTATTTTGGGTCTAATTGAAATAGATTGAACCAATTTACTTAGTTGCCTTAAATGCAAATGGAAAGCAATATGCTTATATAACCACCACCACCACTGCTGCAAATGATTACTAGTTCTTATTCTATTTCTCTGAAATCAAATAAAAATGTCTTCCAACATCTTCCTCTGTGCTATTGCTCTTGTCTCCATGTTTGCTGCATTTCTTGCTGCTCAAGCAACCATTTCTAGTGGTGTCATTTGCATCTTCACTTCATATCTTCTAACACACGTTTACAATCATCTGATTCAATCCATTTTTAGCTATTGGCACCAATATTTCATACTTCCATCAAGATACACCATCAACAATCACTCACCAAAATCCCAAAGTCTGCATCCATGCAAAAATAATAATAAAATCATCTTTACAATTTTAATATTCCATCTTATGAGTACTGATATATATTGTTCATTTCACATGTGAAGTAGAAGCATCAACTGACATGATGAATTCCATCATCCACATTGCACCACCACTGCTGCCGCCACCGCCGCCACCATCATTGGAAGAGTCAATAGTACTGCTACTTTTGATGTTTTTCATTAAAGCTACAATCTTTACTGCAAACTTATTCAATCTTGATATTGGATGCAGGATTTAGAAGTAGTGGAGATGAAGAGATATTTGAGGAAGAGTTCGTCATTTAATGGCGTGTCGATGCCATTCTTCGTGGAAGCGAAAATCGACAACAAAACAGTACGAGAATCGAAGGTTGAAACTCATTATGATTTGAAGGAGAGCCCTGCAAAGAAGGTTATGGTGTCTTTAAGGAAAACGATGATGCCATTGAAGAAGATGAAGAAGAAGAAAGTGGAGAAAGCAGGAGAAGATAAAATGAAGAGGCGATTAAAGAAGATAGAGTTGTTAATATTAAGATATACAAGTTGTTTTAATAGTTAATGATTCATTGAAAATTTGGTTTTGAACTTTCTTGTCTTTTGAGGTTTTAAGTATCAAGTTTTTAACACTCACACACACTCGAGTACTTAAGAGTTTTAGATGAAACTTCACCCCTTTCTCATCGAGTCGACAATGAGAGATGCAAAGAGGGACAACTGCAAGGACGACAAGCTTTGTTGTCGTCGGCATACTCCCACTTAGATTGTGAGATTTGGATTCACAGACATCATATTGTATCGAATACAAAGTAGGTAAACAAAATTAGTATACACCATACAATAAAACACTTCGACCAAATTTTTTTAGAAGCAGTATGCAATATATGATTGGAACATAACTGTTATGACTTATGAGAATATATAGTCAAATACACTTTGATGGTCACAAAGCAACTACGATAATTTAATATAAGATGGCTATAATAAAGTTCCAATACAAAAACAATAATAAAATGTTATAATGCAAAACGTAAAATAAATAATTTAAACATATCATTGTCTATCAAAAATTATATAAAAATGCATAATTATACAAGATTTGTTAGAATATTGGCCCAGAAAAAACAAAGATAATACTCT
>BJCO01374642.1:0-11460 GCA_018326465.1 Flaveria floridana | reverse complement strand
CAGCGGATGACCACTTGGTCATGCGCTGTGGATCCTTTGAATGTTTTTGTTTGTTCACAGCGGATGAACAAATGTTCATACGCTGTGGATTCTTTTAATGTTTTTGTTTGTTCACAGCGGATGAAAATTTGTTCATACGCTTTGGATTCTTTGAATGTTTGTTTGTTCACAGCGGATGAACATTTGTTCATACGCTGTGGATTCTTTGAATGTTTGTTTGTTCACAGCGGATGAACATTTGTTCATACGCTGTGGATTCTTTGAATGTTTGTTTGTTCACAGCGGATGAACATTTGTTCATACGCTGTGGATTCTTTGAATGTTTGTTTGTTCACAGCGGATGAACATTTGTTCATACGCTGTGGATTCTTTGAATGTTTGTTTGTTCACAGCGGATGAACATTTGTTCATACGCTGTGGATTCTTTGAATGTTTGTTTGTTCACAGCGGATGAACATTTGTTCATACGCCGTGGACACTTAGAAAATTTTGGTTTTGTTCACAGCAGATGAACACTTATTCATACGCTGTGGACCCTTAAAACAATTGTGTTATCTTTCACAGTGGATGAACAAATCGTGCGCTGTATAGACTAGCTTATTCAAATGACTTTCACACGGATGAACATTTGTTCATGCGCTATGAATTCGTGATGTTTGCAACAGATACCTTATCAACATCATCCGTTGTGGACTTATTTGTTTGTTTTACTATAGCTACAGTGGATGAATTGTATGTATGTCCGCTGTGCGAACTTGGAAAATTTTGTTTGTTTTTAAAATTGTATGTTAAAATATACAAATTTTAACATGATCAATATATGAATGTTTAGGATATCACTCACAAGCAATATTGTGCATATGTATGTGTATCAAACTGTTGTGTTTGGGTGCTGGCTTGACTTGACTTTATTTAAAATTTCAAAATTAAATATTTTAAAAATTTGACATTTATGAGAATGCACTTGTTCTGCTGACATTGAATATTTCCATGTTCAAATCCTCCCCCTAAATTTTTGCATATTTATAAAGACCTTGTATAAAAATTAAAAAAATTGAGATTTTTTTGAATGGAAATTTATCAAAGTCCAAATTGGTTGCTCGGATGATAAGCATTTAGCAAGATAATACTTAATCTCACTAAGACTTTGTTTGGCTTTACATATGGAAACATGAATCAGTGCACATAACATGAGATCATACTAGTCTTAAATCTTCATAGAGCAGTTTGATGAAGTTTTGAGAATAGACATAGACGAATACAATATTGACTGCAGATATTTGTATCCACCTAAACTCATGCATGGTATTAATGATTGATTAAAAAGTGAGTAATTATCATGTTTTAGGTTTGTTTGGATGATATGTATGTACCCCACATCTGATTGTATGTTAAAATCAGTCCACCTCAAGATATACTAGCAAGTACTTTCAATACTTCGGACCTAGTTACTTAGGAGTATAAATACTCAATTTGATCCTTATGAATGATCCACATTGGGATTCTTTTTCACTTCACTTTGGAAGGTGATCCTCTTTGGGATTCTTTTGATTGTTCATCCTAAATGGATGTGTTCCTCATTGGGAATCTTTTTGGATCATGATGTTGGTCACTCAGGTCTGTGCTTAGCACACCAAAGAATGCCATGATGTACTCCAGGTCTATGATAATCATAACATAGGAGACAATTGTATGATTGACAAATTTATAAACTGTTTCACTTTGTGTATTATAGTTAATTTACAAGTAACCCATATTGGATAGACCAATACTTACCATAAAACAAGATATGTTGTTTTGCCACACACTCATGTGCATTTAGTTCTTCACTGTTGTTTGTGTTGTTAGGTGTCCCGTGCTGAGCCTATCCACATATCAAATAAATTATTGTCAGTCTTTATTAGTGAAAAAGGACTCTAGTGAAGAAATAATCTAGTGTACTATAATTTCTCATGAACTATTATGTGTGATTCCAAAATGTCTATTATAAGTAGAATGAAATGGTTTGTATGATATCTTGATTTTGTAAAATATTTGTTTGGTTGAAACTTTGACTTTGACAAAACCAAGCTTGTATGCATTAATGTTATGAAAACATTATGTGTTTGATTCATTGTTGATCATACCAAGTGACTGAACCAGAAATTCAAATCTAGTTGAATCAAATGGCTTGGTAAAAAGGTCAACCAACTGGTTGTCTATATGAACTTTGATCAACTTTATCAGACCCTTTTCTGAACAATCTCTCAGAAAGTGATATCTGATATCTATGTGTTTTGTTTTGGAATGTTGAACTGGATTGTCAGTTATAAACATGGCAGCAGTATTGTCAATGTGTATGGGTGTTTTAAGAAAACTATAGCCATAGTCAAGCATTTGGTTTTGAATCCGAAGCACCTGAGAACAACATGCAGAAGCAGCTATGTATTCTACTTCAGCTGTTGACACAGATACATTTGTTTGTTTCTTGCACTTCCAGGAGATCAATCTTGATCCAAGAAACTGACAACCGCCATAAGTGGATTTTTGTTATTACATCCACCATAATCACTGTCCGTATATGCATATAAAGAGAAATCTCCATCTTTGGGATACCACAAACCAAGTGCTGGTTTGTCTTTCAAGTATCTAAAGATCCCCTTTACAGCATTGATGTGTGATTCTTTGGGATCTACTTGGTATCTTACACATATGCAAACTGCATACCTGATGTTTGGTCTGCTTTCTGTTATGTACATCAGAGAACCTATCTTTGATATGTAAAGTTTCTGATCAACTGATATTCCTTCTGTGTCTGGTCAAAACTTCAAACTAGTTGCAAGGTGTTTTGCTTGATGTACAGTCAGACATGTTGTATTTCTTTAATATCTGATGAATATACTTGCTTTGGTTAATAAAAATTCCTTCAGTTGATTGGTGAACTTGAAGACCTAGAAAGAAGGTAAGCTCTCCCATGGAACTCATTTGGAACTTTGATTGCATAAGTGTTTCAAACTCTCTGCAAAGTTGGATGTTTGTGGATCCAAAGATGATGTCATCCACATAGACTTGAACTACTAACAAGTCTTGATCTTTCTTCTTTAAGAACAATGTCTGGTCTATTTTCCCTCGGGTATACCCATTCTGTAGTAGAAACTTAGATAAAGTTTCGTACCACTTCCAAGGTGCTTGATGAAGACCATATAGAGCCTTATCTAACTTGTAGACTCTATAAGGGAATTCTGGATCTTCAAACCTTAGTGGTTGAGCAACATATACCTCTTCATCTATCTTTTCATAAAGGATTGCACATTTTACATCCATTTAGAAGACATTGAAGTTTTTGGATGAGGCATATGTAAGGAACACTCGGATGGCTTCAAGTCTAGCTACTGGAGCAAATACATCATCATAATCAATGCCTTCCTCTTGAGTATATTCTTGGGCAATAAGCCTTGCTTTGTTTCTAATGACAATCCCTCTGTCATCTACTTTGTTTCTGAATAGCCATCTTGTGCCTATGGCATATTGACCTTTCGGAAGATCAACCAGTTTCCAGACCTCTTGCTTTCTAAATTGTTGTAGTTCCTCTTGCATTGCTTCTATCCAACTGTTGTCTTTAAGTGCTTTTGTGATGTTTTTTGGTACAGTTAGGGATAAGAAATAGGAATACAAGCAAATGTTTGCTATGTCTGATTGACTTCTTATCAGTCGGGTATTAAGGTCACCTATGATGTTTTATAAAATGTGATCTTTGTGTATTCTTGTTGTTTCAATCTGATCAACAGGGATTGTTGAATCAAGATTGTTGAATGTTTGTTCTGGTGTTATAGGATGGGTAAGTGTATTTGTGTTTGTGGGACAATCTGGATGTATAGGTTCATTGAATGATTGAGGGGAATCATGAAAGAAATCTAAGATTTCATTATCATGATATGTGTCTGGTAAGGAATGATAATCATCATCATCTTCGACTGTATGAGGTTGATGTGACTTTGGTTGATTGGGTGGTTTAGTCATCATAGGAGTTGATGATGATGGTGTAGATATGGTTATTCCATTTGATGTTTTTGTTTGTTCCAGAGGAGGTGTAACTATTGTGCTTGAAGGAGATGTGGTTGTTCTCCTTAGAGGATCAGTAGTTAGAGGAACATCAATGGTTGTTGGAGGAGGTACCATAGGATATTCAATATCTTCTTTTGTACCTGTAACATCAAAATAAGATGTGTCAAATGATTTTGTTAATAAATTAATGTCAAACAACCAGCCTGATCCAATAACTTTCTTTGTGAAAGAGTGTTCATTAAAAATGACATCAGTTGTTTCTTCCATAATATAAGTCTTGGATTGTATACTCTGTAAGCTTTTGAGCTTCCAGAGATTCCAACAAAGAATCCGTCATCTGCTTTTGGAGCAAATTTGGATAATTGTTCTTTGGTGTTTAAGATTGAAACAGAACATCCAAATGCTTTAAGAAATCCAATGAAAGGTTTTCTTTAAACATTAATTCATATGGAGTTTTTGTATATTCTTTGATTATTAATGTTCTGTTTTGAATGGAACAAGCGGTGTTGATTGCTTCAGCCTAGAAAGATATGGGCAATAGAGAATCAACAAGCATTGATCTGGCTGCTTCTATCAATGTTTTTTTTTCTCCTTTCAGCTACTCCATTTTGCTGAGGAGTTCTTGCTACACTGAACTGATGACTTATTCCTTTTTCTGCACAAAAAGAAGAAATAGAGTCATTCTTGAATTCGGTACCATTATCACTTCTTGAAGATTTAACTTTAAGATCCAATTGATTCTCAATATTAGTGATAAATGTTTTGAGTATGTATGGTGTTTCTGACTTGTGTAGTAGAAAGAAAACCCAAGAAAATCTGGAGTAATCATCTACTATAACAAGACAATATTGCTTCTTTCCTATGTTTAGGATGTTTGTTGGGCCAAAAAGGTCCATATGAAGCAATTTGAGTGGTGTGTTATTGGAGTTTACCAATTTAGACTTATGAGACACTCTATGTTGTTTGCCTTTCAGACATGCAGTGCAGTGGTCTGTGCAGAAGAATTCTTTTTGTGGTAAACCTACTACTAAGTCACCTTTTACAAGTTGATTCGTTCTGTTATAATTAGAGTGTCCCAATCGTTTGTGCCATAATTGGGAAATATCTTCTGATGCTTTTGATAATAAACATGTTTCAGGAGTGGTTGTAGAAACAATGTTTATATCAACAATGTATGTGTTGTTATGACGTGGAGTTTTTAAAAGGATACAATCTTCTGTATTTGAAAACTTGTCTTGAGAATATAGCAGTTGTTAGAGTCAAATAAGGTGGCATATCCTTTATCACAGATTTGGGACACACTTAGAATATTGAACTGAAGTTTTGAGCAGTAGTTGACATTTTCAAAGTTGATCAAACCATTTGATACTGTTCCTTCACCAATTATCTTTCCACCTGTCTTATCACCTCCAAAGGCTATGTTTCCTCCATGTTTGCTCTTAAAATCCAGAAGGAGGGAACAATTTCCTATCATATGTCAGGAGCATCCACTGTCAACATACCAGATGTTATCAAGCCTTCTTTGATGTCCCTGAGAAAACACAGAAATCAATTAGATGGTACAACCCAAGCCAAGATGGTCTTGGGTTTTCCGTCTTTTCCCAAAATGGAAATTTCTTCTAAAATGGCATTGTCTAGTTGTTTAGGAGTTCTAGGTACACTAGATTTCCTTTGATTGATTTTAGCTCTATCAGGAGAAGTACTTTGAGCTCTTCTCCTACTAGTGCTAATGTCTGATGGTGGTCTGTTTTGAGACTTATGTCTCCTTGGTGTTTGTTTCAAGTTGTCATAAAATGTTTTGTCATTATTTAAAACAACCTTTTGATGAGGAGTTTGTCTTGGTACTCCTAACTTGTTCCTATTAGGAACAAATGTTTGTTTCTCATTATGTTTTTCCACTTGAGACTGTGTTTTGCTTCTTGTTTTTCTTGTTGAAAAAGCAATTAGCAGTATTGTGATTGTTCCTTTTACAAATTGAACAATAGTTATGAAAATGGCAAGTTTCAGTACTGTGATTATTCATGTGACAATACTTGCAACATTTACCATATTTGCATTTTTCAGTGCTATGAGTGTGTTGATCACACCAGTCACAGTATGGTAAATTGGCATTGCCTTGTTTGTTAACAACTTTTATTATCAAATTTTATTTAAGTGGAATATCAAAAGTCACAGATGTTTGAGCTTTGCCTTTTCTTCTGTTTGTTTGTTTAACAAAAGTAGTGGAATATTCAACATTCTTTCCATAAGAGCAGATGTCAAATCCTTGAGTCTGCTTTGTTTGTTTTGATGGAACATCAACCACACTTGAAACTTTATGAGTTTTAGTAATTGGTTGAGGTGATTCATCATCTAGTAAACCAACATCATCTTCATCAGAATCATGTTCATCAAATTCATTGTTTTCTCCTTGATAAAAATCTGTTGAGTTAGTTTGTGGTGAAGCTTGACTTTTAACAAATTTTATCAAATGTGTTTTTGCTGTTAATGACAATTTTGATGAAGTTGATGATGATGGTTTTGAATCGTTTGTTTTGTCATGTGGGTCAAGTGACTTACCTTGTTTGTTAGTCATGGAATCAGGTAAAGGAATATAGTTATCATTGTATGGTGGATTTACTTTGCTATATCCTAAACCTAAAGGGTCTTTGAAAGCCCTTTGTTGTGAAAGAAGTTCTTAAACTTCTTGTTACTTGCCTGAAACTTCTGAAGTTTCACTTCAGTTTCAGCCTGTACTGTTTTAGATCCAGTCAATGATACAGAGAGTTGCTTAACTTGAGCTGCAAGTGTTAACTTTTTAGACATTAATTTGTCTAAATCATTTTGTAATGAAAGTATTTTGATTCCATATTGCTTTTGTTCTGATTTAAGACTTTCATTTAAAATGTTTGTTTCAATTACTTTCTTTGAAAGTTTATTTGCATGTTCTCTGTATCCATTGACTTCATCTATGCATGCTTGTGTGCAGAGGTTGCCCTTTACCTCTTTTGGGATTTCTAAAAGTTTGTCTCAATGTATTCCATGAAGGCATGATCTGGAGATTGAATTTCAGCTTCATACATGCTCCAGTTACATTCACCATCCTTCTTAATGATCATGGCTGATGATTTGGATTGCTGATTTGGACTGTACAATGTGATTTGAGGTGGAGTTGGTATAGCAGGAATACTGATCAGAGGTGGGATTTGTCTGTTTGTTTGATAGCTAGTTGAAGCTTGTGATGGATTGTTGTGTCTGTCAACTCTAGGTTGTTGACATTCTCTGGAAAAGTGGCCATAGTGTTGACAGTTGTAGCATCTCACCTTGGTTTTGTCAAGACCAATATTTGTTTTCTTATCCATGCTTAATCCCCTATTCCTTTGTAGAACCTATTTGATCTATAAGCAATCATTGCCATAGACCACTGAAGATCCATCTTTTCAACCATGTCTGGAGGTAGTTCATCCAAATCTTGTTGAATGATCTAAGATGGTGTGAGGTTGGCACCTAGATAAGCTTCAAAACTAGTTGAAAAGGCTGCATACGCTGCCTTCTGCTCTTCACTTTGAAGAATGATAGTGAGAGCATCCATGGGCTTATCAAACTTGTGTATGTTTTATGGCTTTTTCTGTTGTTTCTTGCTTGAGCTTGAAGCATGATGATGTTGATTATGTTTCCTTTGAGGTGTTGTTTCATGAGAAGCATGAACACCAGTCTTCTAGACTTTTGTTTATTGTTGGATGAATCTGGTATAGAGAAAAATGATGTCTCACTAGTATCTAATAATTCTTCATCTTCATCCTCACCAGTGCTTGTCAAGAAAGCATTGTCTGTATGTTGTAGTTCTTTGAACTTGTATGCTTCTACATGTCCGATTGTGTTGTTGTTTCTAGACTTTTCATCTAACTCTAGTGCCTCCACCTTAGACACCAGAGAATCCAACGATAGTGCTCCCAGATCCAATGTTGCTTTCATGAGTGACACTGACTGAGTCTAACTCTCTGGCAATGTATGCAACATCTTTTTGTTTATTTCAACAGATTCGTATTTGAGACCATAAACAAACATCTCATTTACAAGCTGTATAAATCTGTGAAGTTGTTGGGGGAATAGATTCTCCCTGAACATGATTGAAAGTTTCATACTGGGTCCTCAGTTTTTCTTTCTTGATTTCCATGATTTCATCACTTCAACTTTCCACAGTTCATTTGCTGTTTTGAAATTCTCAACCGGTGTTAAGATTTCAAATGGCAATGTCACTTCCAGAATACTGTATGCTTTCTTATTAGTTTTCACCTTCTTCAGTTCATCACTAGCTACGTTTTTTAAACTTACTGGTTTTTGTGTGTTGTAGTCTGGACCTAGGTTCACTGGAATGTATGGTCCTTCAGTTATAGAGGTCCATAAATCCAGGTCTTGAAAGATAATCCAGTTATGGATCATGATCTTCCATTGTTTGAAGTCTGCTTTATTTTTCAGTCTTGGTGGTTTGAGACAACTGTTTGTTTCTGAAAGTTCATCAGACATGTTTGTTTATATTTGTTAACTTAACGGTTTAAGTTAAATTTGTTTAAATATTTAGCTTGGTGCTAAATTTTATTTATCCTAAAGTCACTAGGATTGATTGTTAATTAATTTGATTTTAAATTAATTTTACCGAATAAAGGCAATTAGATAATTTAAATCAATATATTTGTCCGAGGTGATGTCACATAACTTTTCATGGTGAAAGCAAGGAATATTCCGTTTAATAATGTCACACCAGTCAATTTGGTCAAAATCCTTAAGTCAAAAAGTCAAAACCCTAAAAACAAAAGTTTTGTTGTAAAAAATTATCTTTTTGAATCAAAAAGTGACTTTTTTAAAAAATTCAAAAGAAGAATAATGTTCTTCTTTGATTTTGATGAGAAACAAACACAATCACCGGAGATTATGAAAGTTTGTGATTGATCAAAAACTAGGGTTTATCCAAGGGTTTTTGTGCGGCGCAAACAACTTTTGCAAAAACAACAATCGGTTTGTTGTTTTAAGCAGATTTATGATCTGTTTGAGTGTAGAACAACTCAAATATGATGATTTAAATACAATGAACGATGTGAGTGATTTGTTTGATGAAAATCAATTAAACAGTACCCGTGTACTGTTTTATCGAGAAAAACAATAGAAATCAATGTGATTTTGATGTTTTTACAATGTATCTGTTTCAAAAACAGGGTATGAACGATTTGAGAGCTTTTCTAATCAACAAAAACACAAAAATCTTCTTCATAATTAACAAAAACAGAAGATTAACTCATGTTTTGATCACTAGTTGAATGTATGATGTAGAAGAAGAAGATGTGATGATTTTAAGCACAAAATGTATGTTATGAAGCTAATGAACCACAGATATCATGTTGTTGAAAGAGAGGATCGAAAATCAGTGTATGATTTGAGCCAAGGCTCTAATACCACCTAATGAAATCAAAATTATATCCGTTCAACTGTTAATGAAAACAGAATGATGTTGACGATAATAATGATTTCCCCAAGGATCTTTTCTATTCTCTCAAACAATAAAACAACAGATTTGTTATATCAATATTCAACAAACATCAAACATGATGTGGAAACCCATGATTAATGCTTATGATATCAGTGTGTGTGATTGTGTATGTATGGTTTGCTAGTGCTCAAAAATGCTGAAAATGTTTTTATACTGATTTGTTCAAAAAGCTTACAAAGGATTAGGGTAGTATGCTATTTATACCTATACAAAAGACTATTTACAAGTACTAAACTACCCTTATGTAAACGAAAATTACATAACATCCTAAGTCTAAGTCGTCCGCTATGGATGATTGGCTGTCCGCTATGGAAGATAAGCTATCCGCTATGGATGATGAGAATGTTGTCCGCTGTGTCTTGATGCTATCCGCTGTCAACACTTGTATGTTTGGTAATTGCCCGCTATGGATTGTTCATCCACTGTGGATGAACATCCGTTGTGGTTAGTTCATCAGCTGTGGAATTTCATCCGCTGTGTGTGATATGCATCCGCTGTAGACACTTGGAAGTGTTCTTCATCCGCTGCTTCTTCTTATGCATCCGCTGTGGGCAGTTCCTCATCCGCTGCCGACACTTGTCAAAATTCCTTTTTATCTACAATTCTGTAAAAAGAAATTTAAGCTACATTAGTGTATGTTATGAATAATAATGATACTAATATGTTAGCTAATGATTGTTTGAATGTTAGAACACATTATGTTTGTTTATGGCTAGCATTATCCTTTATTATGCACTTGTTGAGTCTAACAGAGATCCTGAGGGATAATTTGTGGCATGTGACAGGTTTTTGTAAGATACTATGGTGAACCATCCGGCAGGTATGGTACACTGTTTGAGCCTCAGTTCTTCCTTCGGGGTTAACCGGTATAATCATAACTTTAGAAGAGGCTAGAGAGGACTGAGTGCAGGGTTGATTGGACCCCACAACAGTGATGCTTTGATTCTAAACATTAATTAGTGGACTTAAAGAGTTACTTTTGATTTAAACTTTAAGCACTTGATCTCACCAACTTTTTAGTTGACATAAAAATCTTTTTGAGCATGTTTCAGGTAACCCTTGATGGAGGTCTAACTGGACTTGGAGGACTTATTGATTACTTAGCACCCGACCTTATGGCATTATTGATTTCAATTTTAAACTTTTGGACAATTTGTATTAGATGTAAATATGTACACTTATGATGAAACAATTTTGTTGTAACTGGGCTAGACTGTATAGTCCTGGATTTTATTAAACTTACGTGATGCAATGTGATTTCTCTACTCAAGTGCTCTTATGATGGTTTGTTTCTACTGCCATGTATGTTGCTAGTCTGTGATGTCCCACCCTCCTTGGGCCCGGGGTGTGACAGTTGTAGTAGATCGCTTAACAAAATCCACACACTTTCTCGCAATCCGAGAGACTGGTCAAATGGAGAAGCTGACACGAATATACTTAAGGGAAATAGTGTCTCGGTATGGCGTGCCTATATCCATCATTCTGACCGTAACGCTTGGTTCACTTCTTATTTTTGGCAGTCTTTACAGAGATATTTAGGGACGTGGTTGGATATGAGCACTGCGTATGATCCGCAAACTAATGTCCAGAGTGAGCGTACGATCCAGACACTGGAAGACATGTTGCGTGTTTGTGTGATTGATTTTGGTAGCAGTTGGGAAACTCATTTACTATTGGTTGAGTTCTCCTACAATAACAGTTATCACACCTCAATCAAGGCTGCACCATTTGAGGCACTGTATGGACGCAAGTGCCATTCACCTATTTGTTGGGCAGAAGTTGGAGAAAGCCAACTTACGTTTCCTGAGCTTGTGCACGATATGACTGAGAAGATCGTGCAAATTCGTAACCGTATGGCAGCAGCACGTGATCGACAGAAGAGTTATGCTGAT